>BMAW01027786.1:327255-374084 GCA_019974015.1 Nephila pilipes
AAAATATGTATAAATAAAATCCGGTATCTTATCTTTCGACAAATGTTTAGTTTGATTGAAGAAGAGTTCCCTGTGTTTACCACAGTTTATTCGTTTCTATCTCTACTCATCTTTGTTCTCTTTTCAAAAAAATAATTCTTTATGTTTGATCATCTGACGACAGCTCTCTCAAAGTAAGCGCTGAAAAATGTTTTCTTTACTATAATAAATGAACAATAATGCTTTCATATATTACAGATACACTTTGGAAAACTGACAAAAAATAAAAACGGAATCAAAGAAATTGCGCGTTTATGGATTGTGGTTGAGACTGTTTATTAACGTCGCAAAGAGAAGCAACACGAGGGCTATTGGCGACATTTCGTCATTTTGAACCTCGGTCAAGTGAAGAGGACAAAACCTGAGATGGCACCTCCATCTCCAAATTTCAATACCACACCGACGGGAGGACATTGAGCCTCGACAGATTTACCGTACATCAGCCTCGACTACACGGCGGGTCTTGAATGGCATCAGGAATCGAACCTACAACTCGACGAACACCGACGGCCGCGAGTCCGCAGCCATGACAACGCGCGTTTATGGAACCACCAATGAAATATTAGTCAGTTATAATACCATCAAATTGCGTGTGTGAGAGATGCATTTAATTATTACAAAACAAATTTATTTCCATTCAAACAGAATAGTATTACTTTTAGTACTTATATAAAATTATAAAAAATATTTTACACGTAAAACAGTTTTCTAAAATCGAGACAATTTTAAACCTAGTTTAAACACAAAGGCATTAACTTTATATTTTGATAAGTGCAATGTATATTTTAATACGAAAAAAATTCAAACAATTAAGCTTGATAGTCTCATTCAAGTCTTAATCACTCCAAAACATTCTAGCAATTACAAAGAGAGAGAGACAAACACTCTTGAACAGAAATTCCGCACAAGTAGAAATGGATAAGAAACCAACTGTTTCGAAAATTCCAGTATTACTCTGGAATGTTTAGAGGACCCACTGATCATTGTATTGAAATCGGATAATACAGGACGGCTTAGCTTCCTCATAAGAAACAAAAGCTCCTCGGGGAAGAATCGCTCTTGAAAATCGACTCGCGCTATCCTTTCTATAAATAACTCCCAAGATCCGCTTCTTTGGATGTCCAGGCGAAAAAGCTATTTTTAAGTAGAAATAGCGTAAGAGCGGAAATGAAAGGTTTGCAGAACTTTTTAAGGGTTTGGAATGAGCTGCAAGAATTCGCAAAATAAACGAGTTGGAAATTTTAGATATTAGATATCCATCTAAATATCCACTAATTCTGATAAATAACCTATGAGCAAACTCTGACAGTGAAAAAAAAGAAGCAAGGTGGTTTGATTTTTCACCTGACCAAAATCTTTATGAGGTCATTCCTAAAGAGAGAGAAAAAAATGTGAAACATTTTTTTTAATCCATTTAGTTTAAGATAGTTTAATCTTCAATTATATGTCATAACAAATTTTGATCCTTCTATTATGGGACAAAATTTTGATACGTCTTAAACAAGCATGCGCAATTCGCTGTAAATATACAACAGATAAAAGCACGTATTCCGTGATGAATAATAATGGGATTTTAATAGTTAACATAACATGAGAAATCAGAAGTCATATATTAAAATCCCCCGTTCCCCCCCCCCCAAAAAAAAAAGTTAAAATAGTGAACCATTCATTTTGAACCGCCTATCTACCAGCATTCTAAAAAAAATTATAAGGCGTAAAGAATGATGTAAAAACTAAATTTAATTCAATTGTATAATCATGATATCTCACAAATTTTCAATTAGATTTAAATACGGGAGATTTCCTCATCGCTTAAACAGTCACACCACTTGTCTTTGACACAGTATTTTTATTTATTTTTAGATTTAAATCACCGCCCATGATTTCGGGAATATTATAATCAAACTAACAATTGATAATAAATGCTTGACATGTTAATCTGGTGACATGAAGCTAAACCATCCTAAAATGTGAAATGAGTTGCTTCGCACAACTATTAATAGCGGAATATTTGTCTCTAAAGCTGTTAGTAGTAGCAATTCTGGGTATATAAGATTTCGTGCTTATTTCTGGATGGCTATTTCAATCCTAATCAGAGCGTGTATAGAGACTCACAAAAGAAAGAGCACACACAGCAACGAATACGCAAGAAGCTAATATATTATTATTACACTATATTTAGCAACACATACCTTGATTCGACATCCCTCACGACTCGGAATTCAATTCTGAAAGCGGCTTGATACTTCCGAGCATGCAGCAACATAATGAAATCTATCAAAACCAAGATAGTAAAACTATTTTCACCTAATCTAACCGACAGAAAATCAAATTTTACTGTTAAGGCTATTTAACTTTTTGGTCTCCATCGAACGAAATCTCAACTATTTAACCTATAATTTCGACTCATCAAAAGATATATTTGTAACTACTATTTGCAATCATATATTGTATTAGCTCATCCTTAAGAGTTTTCTTCCCCTTTCATTGTGAGCCTCGTCATGTTTCTCTACCAGCGACAAACAACAAATCAATATCGTAATAAACTGTCAATATAACTTCAGAGCTCTCTCTCTCTCTTTCCTTTTCTAATCAAATAAAGAAGCTCTTTGGTCTCACAAAAATACACTGGCTCCTGAAGAACTATATGACACTTTTTCTTCGCGATCCTATCGACATAATCTATTTCTCGATAAATCAACAATAACTATACTAGGATTTTATAAACTAATTCTCTAGACCACATTTCTCAATCATCGGACTGCTAACGAATACCGGATACTTAGATTAATACTTTAGGATACTTTAGATACCGGATACTTTAGATCGAAAAGGAAGTGAACATAAAGTCTCCAGATACCAAAACTTTATATAACAAAGGGTGAAAAATACTAACCAAGATTGTTTCAAAAATTAGCATAAAATTTTGAATCAAGTAGTATTGCAAAACAGTGGCATACATGCATGCAAATATAAATAAACATGCAAGCCAAATATTTCAAAATAAGAATGTTTGTTACTTACCGAGATCAAATCAGCGTTCGAGATAAAGTCAAATGAATCTCATCCTTCAAAAAATTAGGATTCATAGAATATTTTATTTTTACACGCGATAAATAAAGATGTCGATTGTTGTAACCGAAACTTATTGTAGTAAGTTCCAGTTTTAAGAAGATAACAGAAGGGGAGGGTGAGGTATCTTCTGTGTGTGTTTATAGCATGATTTCAGTACCTTGTTCAGCTCTAAGACTACATTTATTCAAATAAACCGAATAGAATTTAAATTTTTGCTCTACTTGTCTGTAACTTTTGATGATGCCGAAGTATTGCATAAAGTATCAAGCTGTTAACACCATCAAAATAACAAATTAAGAGCTATAGTACATAAACCAAATAAATCCCGAGTCATAAATTATAAAGTAGAGTGAAATAAAAATAAAGACGACTCTAGATAAGTCCGCCATTAGGGTTTAAAAGAAGCGTCAAATTAATTCTAGTTGAACTTTTTCATGCCAATATTTAAAAATTTAAAATTATATTAAATAATTATTGCTGTGTGTTCCACACAAAATTAGTAAGACGACAGTTTTGCAATATAATTGTCATAACATAAGTTCAATTTCCTCATTTTAATACTTTAAATAAAACATTTTGAAAAGTAAATAAAAAAATAAAAATGGGCGGATTATTGCCTTACATAAAACAAGTCAAAAAGTAAGCATACAATTTTACATAATAGAGTATGATATCAGGAACTATTGAAAACGACGAAATGAACTAGAGAAAAACCTAAAGATATCAGGTATTTTAATTTCAGAATTGCTTCATCGTTTGTCGAGGAGTCATCATTTCCGTACGTAGTTGAATTAATCTTTGTGAAAAGCTTAGGCTCTAATGGTGGCTAATATGTTTCTACATAAAAATGTCTTTCAATTTGGCCTTCTTCAGCTTCAAATTTTGATAGAATAAAGCAATGATGACAAGCCACATGAGGCTCTTCAAGAAGTTTATGGCGGCTCAACTAATGAAAAATAGTTGTTATACTCGAATTTTAAATTTCTTGAATCGTATAAATATATATAGCCATGAATATTATTCGTACAGTCGTTCGGTATTCTTCGGTTGGACCCGGCTCAATCTTCGTAAAAAAATATATAGTTGTTATAATACTAATACACTTTTTTTGGTTCAGACCTCGTGTAGGCCGAATACGGATCTCAATCATTAGTATATTTAAATCAGAGCTTCGAACCGGAGCTGAAATGAAGTTATATATATATATCGGTTTATTTCGGTTCCATACATTTTCAGTCATTTTCTCCTGTAACGTATGAGCAAAACTACACGGACAAAAGTCAGAATGTTTTAGTGCAAATCATTAATGTATTAAATTGCACACATCCCAAAATATTAATTTAAAATTTTTAGCAAATAATTTAACAGTATTTTGTGAGTAATCCTTTACGTTCTTTCATCTCTCCACTTCTCCAAAACCAAACTTAACTCAATCAGCAGGCCGAATTCTAGTTACTTTTAATCTAATCTATTGTACTGTGCATCAGGAGCATCTTATGGCTAAAAACTTTAATTTTGAGCACGTGTTTACACCGATAATTAAAATTGTAAATTTTATTCGAACCAACGCAAAAAACCAGTTTCATAGTCAGTTTCAGAATTTCATAGACGAACTTCCTTTAAATAAACAAATAAATGATTTTTCGTTGTACTGCACAGTGGTCATCAACGTACGTTGTATTTAACAGGTTTGTAGTTTTGCTCTGGACTTATTATTGCCTTTCTAGAAGAAAAAAGCAATCATATCTCATAAGACTGGATCTATGACTTAATGCTTTTCACCGATACAACGGAACATTTAAAAAAAAATTAAATTTATCACTGCAAGGTAAGGATAAGAATATTTTAGAATTATTTCAGAGCATTTTTAGTTTTAAAAGAACACTACAACTATTCCAAAAGGATGTACCATGACAGACTTTCAATCACTTTCCACTCTTAAAAAAGCTGTTTCGGAATCTGATATTCCTCCTGCTGCAGTCATCATTAACTGTAAAACGAAATTTTAAAAAACTGCTAACCGACTTTTGACGAACGATTTGAAGATTTAGTAGCATTAAAACCAGCAATTGCATTTTTTATTAAATTCGTTAAATTCCTAAAACGGCAGCAGGAGAATTAGAATTAATAGAGATGCAAGAAGATTAAGGGCTTCAAATCTTCCATAAATCGGCAAAAATTATTAATAAATTTTAGAAATGTGTACCAAAAACTAAGTACAAAAATTTAAAAAATGCAGCGTATCGTTCACTGTCGATTTTTGTATTGACACAAGATGTTGAAGCATTGTACTCTAGGATGAAATTTATTAAATTGAAGTTCCTTTCAAAGTTAATCTACCCGCATCTGAAAGAATTAAAAAGTTCAATTTCTAATCATCAACCTGATTATAAAAAAATTAGTTTCTACTTTACGAATTAATTTATCTTGCAGTAGAGAAGAGTAAAAAAAAATGTTTGATAAATATGTAAAAACTATCGAAATAAATACATTATGGTTCTGATTTTTTTTCCCTTACCAAGAACTTTAGATGCGGCTCCCAAAATTTTCTGAAGGAATTCTCTTGCTGCAAAAAGTCTGGCCACCTCTGGTATCAAAAATACGTTTCTGAGCTTGGAAGGGAACGAATAGCACTATACTTCGATTTATATATTGAATTTATCAAAAAGTGAAGCTGAGACATTTATAGATGCAGGTACTTTTCTCAAAAAAAAAATTTTTCGAACACCAAAATTCAAAACTTATCAAAATTTCTTACCGCTCTTCGTAACTGAAACAAAAGACTTTTCAAATAGTGACTGTCAAAAAAAAACTCAAATCTATGAAATCCTCTCTTTTGAACGAACACAATTTCCAGAATTCATCAAAATTTGGCATTTGGGGCATGAATTACGAAGCTCTGATCGTACCTTCTTTTTACACCAATGGTCGTATGCATTCATTAAACATGGTGTCAAAATCAAGGCAATTTCGAACATAACTGGTTTTTGTACAAAAACGGATTAGACAGTTTTCATTGATCAATGTTGTCTTTTCCCATAATTTTCTACTTATGAGAGGATCGATGATACATTAGTGTTCGCTTCTTGTATCAATCGAAAACAGTTATATTCCCCAATGGGAGAAAAGAAAAGGGAAGAAAGAAAAATGTGGACTTGCCCAGTTCTTACACCAAGTTTCTGAATTATTAATAGTAAAAATGATTAACTTAGTTAAAATATAAAAGGGTATTTTGATTTTTTAGATTAAAATTAAATTTGAAGACCATCGATTAGAAGCAACATGAGAGCGAATGGCGACGGACCCTCGTAATTTTGAACTTTGGTCAAGTGACGAGGACGACACCTGAGCTGGCACCCCCCTCTCCTAAATTCCACATCACGACAATGGGAAGATTTCGGGCCCCAACATATTTAACGTGCATCAGCCCCGACTATACGGTGGGTCTTGGCCCGAACCCGCAACTCGACGAAAACCACCGGCCACAAGTCCGCGACCATGACTATTAGAAGAGGCCCATAAAAATATTTCAAAACAAAATGGAATTTTAAAAACGTATGCAATACATAATAAATGTGATTAAAAAAAATGCTTAATCTCATTTGGGTTTAAAAAAGAAAAAAAAAAAAAACTTTTCGAGGCACGTAAAAATTCTTTTACTACATGAACTCATGATAAAAGAATAAATGCTGTTTTTTTTTAGTAGACACATTTGTTTTTCTCTCTTCCACCTGTATTACTCAACAAGTCATCATTTTAAAGTTTTATCACTGCATGTGAATAAAATAATAACAAAAATTGTAATTAACTGCAAAATTAAATTTGAAAACCATCGATTCTTAAAAATATTTCGAAACAAAATGGAATTTTAAAAATGTATGTATAACACACCAAATGTGATTTAAAAAATGCTTAAACCCGTTTGTATTTTTAAAAAAAAACTTTTCGAGACAAGCGCGATTATAAAAAAAACTTTTCGAGACACGTAAAAATTTTCTTTTAGTACATGAACTCATAAAAGAATAAATGTCTTTTTGGTAGACATTTGTCTTTCTCTCTTTCGCCTGTGTTATTCAACAAGTCAGCATTTTAAAGTTTTATCAGTGGATGTGAATAAAATAAAAACAAGAATTGTATTTAACTGCAACAAGATCGTCAGAAGAAATAACTTTTATGCGTCAGAACTATAATTTGCAATGAAATATTTAACAGCAGCACAATTTTTACATTCACCTTTCTGTTGGAATGGTCATACAAAAAAAAAATCATATTATAACACTCGAAACGTATAGCGATCGTTTAGTTCAAAAAAATATATCTGAGGTCAAAAAAACATCAAAATAAATTAAATAGAGTAACTTTTAAAATTTCATCAAAAACAAATTACTAAAACTGTAACTAATGCCTTAAGAAATTTTTTTTAAAAAAAAAATCCAGACAACAAATAAGATGCCTATGGAATGCAATAAGTTAAAGGGCATCATAACAAGTATGGATACGTTTTAAAAAGTTACTAGAGGACGAAGATGAAAATAATATACGCCTTCCCTTCCTTTCAATTCAATGGTTACCATCATTTCCGAAATGTTACTTAAAATGTTAAAAAGAACTATATTCGATCGCTTTAACTTCTAACGCCATTATCATATTCAAATACAAACCAAAAAAAAAAATTGCAAAAATCTTTTTTTTTATCCACGGTTTTCAATTAATTAAATAAATACTTATCGATTCTTACATTATCGATGAAAATACCCCTATTAAACAAAAATATACTTCTAATTACTCAAATAATTATAATTTAACCCCAAGAAATACAACGATTTTCGCATATGCTAATTTAGTTTTGAATTTAATTCTAATAAGAAACTTATAATCAACAATTCTAAGAATACAGATGCATCATCATTTCGCGTTTTTGATTCACTATGTGTTAACATAACTGTATTATTTCCAATGCAGTCCATTTTGAATCTAAAAATGGGTAGCCGAACAAAAAAAAAAATCACATTAATTCATAAAACAGCATAATTTTGTTCATTTGGAAATAAAACATCAAAGGAAAAGATATTGCTGAATATAAAATGTAAAAAAATTTAACGATGTTCAATTTAAATTACTCATAACAATTACAGAGAGACCAAGTAAATGAATACAAAAATACACAGGAGGCTATGCATATCCTAAAAGCAACCTGGGTGGACCGAATGCACATAAACTAAATTGTCTAAGAGTTCTTGAAAATGCAAATCAAAGGAAATCATATTTCCCACATAAAAAAATGTAAAACATAAAGGTTAATAAAAATACTATCTAGGAAAAAAGAATACCAATAGGTAAATTTTCCCTGTCTATAATGACAAAAAAAATGTTGCACATAAAAATGAATTATCAGAACTAGATAGTATTTCACATACATAACTTTATGAGCACATATGTTCATAAATTTTATTGATAATTATAAAACAGTCCAAATCTAAGGTAAATGACTTTCAAGAAATATTCGAATAACCCTGATCTTCAATTCGCACTGTTGCGGGAGAGATACATAAGCAAAAAAAAAAATTCGTCAAAAATTATTCTAAAAAAAAAGATTCCCCCCTCCCCGCCAAAAAAAAAAAAAGAGAGAAAACTCTAATTCTTCTACAGTAATTATTACGAAGTCAGAAATCATGAACAATTGCTCATTAGTTTCCATTTACAATCTTTTATAGCTTTAATTCATTGTTATGTTATGCAACTACAGGTGTCAATGATACTCGTACTAAATTCTGCTTTACACAACACAACTTTTATTGAAAAGAAAATAAACATGAAACGTTTTCGTAATTTACTGGGGAAAAATAATTTCTACATACCAATCCTTATAATTAATGCTAAATTTTACTTTTTCATTACTACTACATTTTTTTTTCAAGTAACGCAAAATTACAGTACATTTGTAACAGCTCAGTAATCTCACCTTTTGATGAAAAAAATTGGTTTCGTACTCAATTCTATACTCCAATCGCAAGATTCTTATTGTTACAAATAAATCTGACAAAAGTATTTAGTAAAAAATTAATCTGTAATACAACCTTATACATTTAAGCGTTGGTCTCCTTTTAAATCATGACAATACATAGCCATCACGAATGGCATTGAAAAAGCATGCATTAATTTTGTTTTTTAATTTCCTTAACAACTTCCCGCTACTTTTGAATATGTGTAATGCGTGATTTATAGAACCTTTCCTCTAAATTATATTTTTGAATACAACAAATGGCAACACATTTACTTGTTATTTCATATTAAGTAAACAGTAAACGTGTATAATTTTTTCTATCCTGCATTTATTAACATGTTTTGTTAATTTTTAACCTTTTTTTAAAAAAATGTAATTCATACACGACAAAAGAAATTTCTACACAAACATTTTTTTTTTTTTTTTTTTTTTTTTTTTTTTTCGTCCCGACTTTATTTCAAGAAATTATGTTTTTTGACTTTCACTTCGAATTTAAAGAAAACTAACACACAGATACAAGTATTTGAAAATTAAAGTAACATTTCTAAAATGAATACGCAAAACAACTGTACTTCTTTATATAAAAAAAAAAAAAAAAAAAAAAAAGTATAATAAAATACTTTGGTAAAAAAAAATTAATATACCAGTAAAATTAAATTATTGAAATAAAATAAAATTGAAGGATACAGAAATACAAATTTTTGTACAAAAAGTATTTATCCGATAAAATTTGTCATAGAATATTTACAGATAATGTAGAGAGCCAATATTTCTACTCCATGTCAACATTAAACAAATAGAGATAATTCAGTTAAATATCAGCGTTTTGATTGATAAGAAGTACTGTGATAAAAATTTGAAATTTGAATAAAAGGTAAAAGAAATATATATATATACACATTATTCAATACTTCAAGCATCATACTCGTATGCCCATCCGATATGTAAATATGAGACGCTTTTCATGTAATCAAAACCACACGAACATAAAATTATATTATTAACAAAATTTTGCGTTCAATTAATTTATAACATTATTATTTTAAAAAAATTTTTATAAACAAGCTCATTATTAACCTCAGGTGTTTTTTTTACTTTTTTTAGTACTTTTCAGTATTATTTCAGTACCTATGTCATAAAATAAACGAAAACATAGATCAGTAAAAGAGGTATTTTTTTTTCCAAGAGAGAGAAAGAAACTTTTTTTTTTCTTTTATCACCACATGAAACATGCAGTTTTCCATGATTAAGCTTTAAATTTTAAATTGATTGCCGAATACAGAATAAATCAATAACAGTTATGAGTTACATTGTAATAGATAGTCAAACACGTCTTTTAAAAAAAAAAAGAGAGAGAGAGTAAAAACTTGCAATTAAATAAGTTTAGTTCTCAGATGACTTAGTAAAAATGGCCTTTTAAACTATACGCCTCAGAAAAAAAATAATTTTAAATTATTATTTAAGCATTAACAAAGCTTACGTATTGATTTTCATATTCGTAAGTTTTGCTAAATAGATTAACAGAAAATAATAAGATTCACGGAAAATTAAATCATAAGTCCTCCAAAGTAAATTTGAACGAACTCAAAACTACTACTCAGAAATAATTATTTTTACTCCAATTTTCTCTCTCTCTCTCTCTCTCTCACACACACACACATATATAAGATTACAAAAATAAAGTAAAATAATCAGTTAGCTATTAAATATATGAAAAGTTCCGTATTTTACAGCTGAATTTAAATAATGAGAATTCTGTAATGTAACATTACAATAGTTAAACCTGAAAAATTTATTAAATTGATAAAAATTACAAAACTTTAATTCTATTACACATAAAAATAAATTAATGAAGGCATTAAATTGATTATTCCCATAAACAATTAAATGGTTAATAATTCAAGAAACATTATATATATGATTCGTCATATAATAAATACTTAAGTATCAATTTTATATAATTAAAGAACTATCACAATACCTACTCAGTTAAATAATTCATTTCGCTTAATATTTGATACAAGACATTTAAATTATTCCACAACTACATTATTGTCCTTAAATCATTCTTTCATTGGGAATTTTTTTAAAAAAATGTTAGTAAGTAATTTAACACAAAAACGAAAGATTGGATTAATATTCCCACATAACTTAGAATAATAATTCTCTTGCCACATTCATATTGTACATAAATATACGAATCATTTGAAATGTTATATATAGGTGCATACTTTTCATAAAATTACAATAATACACTCCCCCCCCCTCCTCTCTTTAAGCTTAATTTCACTTTTGATTTCAATATTATTAAGCTCTCGAAAGAGACCTGTTCTCGTAATTTTTCCAATAACAATTTCCAAAAAAAAATAATAATAATAAATCTTGAATCTCTATTATAAGCCTCTTTCTAAATGTAAACATTAAAAATTATATGTTTCCCCAGAAATAAAGAGCAAGGAGGAGGGGAGATTTTACGATACTGATTTTTATTTAATCTAATTTTTTATCCACAACGAAATATAATTAACATTGCGACGCTTTTTCTCATTTAATTTTTGATGCAAATTTTCGAATAGTGCGTTTTGTTTCATGTAAATACTTCAATCACTAAAAGATGTTATAAAGAATCAAGATACAAAGGAAATCTTGTTAAATTGCCTACTTTTTTTTCCACAATGACCAGGAATGAACAAAAGAAATTATTTTCTCACAATTTAAAACATGATTACGCAATGTTGTAATATAATTGCGCATTCGACATATATCACCATACTGCTACTTTTAAAAAATTACAATGAATAATGGTAATAAGTTCGGTACGCCAGAATGAATTTAGCAATAAAAAAGAAAAGAGAGATCAAAGTCCTCAAGTTATAGAATCAAGATAAAATTAGAATTAGACAAAAACGAGAAATTAAAAAATAATTACAAAGCAAAAAAAAAAAAAAATTTTAAAAAAAAAACTAAAATAAAGAGTATTTTCTTCATTTTTAAACTGAACAAACGGCAAAATAAACTAAAAGGAATCATTCAAAAAATATTTTGACGTTTATTTTTTAGTTTTCTCACACAAGCGAAAAATTGACATGATTTTTATCAATTTGATACTATGTTATCCATATCCATTCAGTTGTTGCCTTTTTATCGTACTTTTTTTTTTTACAATGGACTTAGAACTGAGAAACAAAGATTATCTCCAACCAAATTTTACGCCTTAGTATTTGTATTACAAAGAACTTTTTTTTACAATATTTTCTTTTATGGGCATAATATAAAAAAATTAATATTGCAAGTTAAATTACAAAGTTTTATAAGCAAAATTTTAAAATAACGCGCTATTCGTAATAGGAATTTTAAAAAATTAAAACATTACGTTTTTGTTTCAAGACGAAATAAATTTTATGTTAAAACACATCAAAAATGCAATAAAAGTAATACGACATTAACAAAATTGAAAATTCAATCTAATCGGTATAAGAATTTTATAAATATGAATAACATTCTTTTATAAATTACTCATCGATTCCAGATACAAAATAATACCAGACAGTCTTCCCAACCCCAAAAAGCAATCAATAAAAAAATTGCACATTTAATCAAATTCCATTCTTTGTGAGATTTTTGAAGTTATTCATGTATATTCTAGAAAAATTAAGGATATCAAAATAAACTGATCTAAAACTTATATAACTTAAAATTAAGTATATAAAGGAAATAGGAAATTGTTTATCTTCAAGCAAAAATAAATTATTCATATAAAGAGCTATTAAAATACCTTGCCCCAAAAAGCATACTTTTTTTTAATTAGGTATATGGTATTAACATGTCATGTCTAATGAAATATAATTAGAAAAAGGCAATGAACTGTCCTCAAAAAAGGGGCATATGTAACACAACTTTCACAATTTTCATTGAAGTTGAGAGGGGGGATTTGACATTGCAGCATTAATTATTTTATTCAGAAGAATTAAACTTTTAAGATGCAAAAAAATATATATATATTTTAGATACTTCTCTTTAGAAGATTTTACAAAGCCGTACCCTCATGTGGCTCTTTTAACTTAAAATTTTTTTCTGTATTTACATAAGCAAACACCAGCTACTTACAACTGTTTAAGTTGTATGTGCATATATGTTGCAAACTCTCTATGTTTCAATGTTTCTCCCCCCCCCCCTTGAAGTATTCTAATTTTGGTCACTTTGTAGATAATCCATTTAGAGACATCTCTAAATGCATAATTCTATGACATAACTATATCTTCATTGCACAACATAACCCTTCAATATATCATTCCAGTTTTGTCATTGTTTTTAAAGAATGATATGAGCAATTATCCCACACTTTTGTTAAGCATCTTACTGAATTTACTTCATTTTGAAAATTAAGATTAAACAATACTTTAAAAATGCAATGTAGTAAATCATAATATTTCATAATTTTAATACAATTTTGTAAAATAATAATTTCTGCAAACAGTGTAGATTTCGATATATTTAACAATAAATATAAAATTAACCTTAAATTTATAGAAGTATATATTTAAATTTCACTAATTGATTTCATCTTATTTAAAAGGTTAATTGAATTTAAAAATATTCAGTACAATCTCAGAATCTCCACAGTCATTGAGTTTGGCAAGTTCATAAGCTCTTACACTATACAAAAACTTTTTATATTAATTTAAGTTTCTATGGTGTCAAAGAGAATATCACTTACAAATAATTCTATCATAAAAGACTAGAACTTCTGGTTACATTTATTCAAATGTACAAAAAAAAATGTGAAAAATAATTGAAAATTAGGTTTTTCTTTTTATAATTCCCAAAAAATAAGGTACAAATATGTAACTAAGTCAACCATTTTCACCAAATCAAGAAAATATCACCAAACAATGATTGTATTGGATGAATGATGATTTGGATTGATGTAATTAGATAGGAAATAATAGGTGTAAGTTTGACCAGGATTGCACAACTTACGTGCTCGACAGGATTTTACACAAGCATAAAAATAATAATAAATCCCTTTCTTTTTTAGAAACTTTTCAAGAATCAGAAAAATGCCCTATGATGGATTATAAATTTTTACTTACATAAGGAAACAAAGCTAAGATTTATTGGAGATGCATTAACTCAATATTTTCAGGGCAAAAACACATTTCTTTTATGAATGGACTTGAATGGTTGGGGAATAGCATGAAATTTCACACTGCATTAAGTTTTTAAAAAGCAACCATTTAAAAAAATTCCCTTCATTAAAGTAGGCTTATATTTCCTTTTTGAAAAAAAAATGTCTCATCCAAAATAACACAATCATATAAACAATACTAAAAACAATATTATGATATTTAAATTGGTTTTCCTGAGACCTTTATGAACTAGCATTCTTACTTTCCAAGTGAAATTACATATTTATTCCAGTAATCAAATGCTTTATACAACATTCTGAATTACAAATTAAATATTATATACATATAGGAATTTTAAGTATCTTAAATAAGTCTTAATTTATTTTGAATATGCATGTGATATTGCCTTTTCAGTTTTTTTCAAATTTGCAATGAGCCTTTATAGAACTAACAAAAAATATACTGTAAAACTGCTTTTTAAATTTAAATAAATTAATATACATTTTTAAAAAGAAAATGCTTATTAATTCATTTTTCACCCGATGCTAGCTAATGTAACAAATCTTCATAATTTTCCCAACATTTTTTGTTAAGTACACTTAAAATACAAAAATAAAAGATAATTAAGCAATTAAATTTAATTTAATTAAATTTTAACAATTAATCGATAAAAAAAACAACACATACATTATAAACTCTTAAAATAGGCAATGCTGTTAGACCAGAAGTGCTAAATATTGCCTATGACCAAAAAAATTAGTTTGAAAAGTTTCATTTATGCATCTTTCGTCAATAACGGGTTAATGATGCAAAATTTCTTTTCCATTTTGATATGAAAATACTGCCTTTTAAAAAAATTTCCTGAGTGAAATTTTGACACCTTAAATCTCTCTAAAAATAATCTGCCCTTCCTCTAATTTTTAAACAAAATCATAGGATGATATGTTAATCATTCAAGCTCATTAAACAGTTATAAGTGGGAAATATGCTGTAGGGTATAAGTCAAACAAAAAACAATGATTGAATTTATAGTGCTTCAGAAAAAAAATAGATTGATAGTATCAAAATTCACTCACACTTCTGAAATGATTTTTTAATTATAAGAGAAGTTCATAAAAACATATTTTATAAATCAGATATTTTTAAAATAGAATAAATGAAAGTTGATGTAGGAAATAAAGATAAAACATGAATCCAAGAAACTTTTACATTTCAGTAAAAAAATACATATTAAAATTGAAATCACTGATAAATTTAATCCAAGGAATTATTAGAAAACTTGTAGCACAAAGAAATTCTAAAGAGTGTCCTCTAATAGAAATTGAATATTCAAAGAAAGATAGAGCTGTGACTCTGCATTATTAAGACAGAACTTTAATAGTAAAAAAAAAAAAGAATGAATTTCTAGAAAACACACATCTGTAAAATTCAACACAGCAATAATGTGCATTACATCACTCAAGACAAATGATTCTTGCAGATTAATCAATGTCTTGCTAGTTATTAAATTTATCATTTTTACAATTACATCATTGTTGGTTTTTAACTAAAATAATATTCTGAGAACATTAATATCATACAACCAAGAAATTACGAAAATTGTTAATGAAACACATTCACGATTTTAAGTATCCTTATAATATCGTATTAATATTTGATACACAAATGGAACATGCAGAAGGAAAAAAAAAAAGATGAAAAGTATATTAAAAAATAGCAATAAATTTTAAAAAACTGTGAAAATTAATTTAAATTACAGGTCAAAACCTATTCATATTACACATAAATTGTGTCAAAATTAAATACGAGACAAAATTAAACTTTTCTTCCACAGTATCTTATAAATATTTTTTCTACATCTGTATCATAATGTCAACATACTTTCAATTATAAAATATAAAGCCTCCAACTTAGAAAAACTTTAAAAATTTCTTGAATAGTAATAATCAAAACAACAAAATTAACACTCAAACCAAACATTATTCTTAATAAATATCAAAATGCAATATAATTGTTTATAGTATTAATCAGTAACTGAACGGCATAATATTTATTTAAATTATTTTATTTTTCAAATAATGAAATAAATTTTATTCATCCCAGAAACAAGACAAATAAAAGATAACATGAACAATACTTTGATAACAACCAATATAAATTTCTTTCCAAGTCACCTTTATTTGTTATTAATAAAGATAAAATTATAACTGATTACTTAGTTTTGATTAAAAAAGTTCTCATTCACTGAATATCAAATTCCATACATAGTATCAATTTCATATTACATATTTCCTCTAAAAGGGACAAAGAAAACATCAAAAAGAATATTAAAATTCAAAACTTTCATATGTATCAATATTTGTATTTATATATTTGATCCTTACAGAAACAAAACAAAATTTCATATATTCTTTATAATTTTGTAAGTTAAACATATGTTATATAATAGTTTGAAATTAAAATAACTTATAAAATTATCAGCTTCTATCAGATATGAAAATGTCAAATTTTAAATAAAATTATTTAGAAATTTACTGGTAAGCTCAAAATTATGAGGGGGGGAGAGAAGAAATAGAAGGGCACTTTGTTCGGTGCAAAGGAATAAATTTTTGAAAAATAAAATGAAGGAGAAAGAAAAACAAATTTCACTTACATGAAAAGTTTCAATTAGGAAATGACAATTTCAATAAGAAAATCATGAGAAAAATCTAAATTATTCTGTAATAAATGGTTAAATAAACAAATAAGCATATAAGACATTGTTGAGATCCAAAAAAAAAAAAAAACCAGGGTGGTAATTGCACAGCACCTTTCTGGAATGAACATTTAATTAAATTACATGTATATTGTATTAAATAGAAAGTAAAGATTTTAGCATAATAGTTAAGTTTGTCAATCTATAATTTATCAGTTAATAATGAAGCTAACAATAATAAAAGTTTCGCTAATAGCAAATAGCTAATAATAACCAAAGTTTTAAATTACACATTTTATAGAATAAAAATAAATTTAAAAGTTCTATTTCGAACAGAAAATCAGCCTGCTTAGTTAACTGTGATGGTAAGAAAAACTAAATTACTCATTAAAAACTTTTAATTCTTATTTTTTTCTTGCCAACAAACACTACAGTTATAGTTCTAAAAATAAAATAAATACTATGCTTTATCATTCATAACAACAAAATGCTGTCAAATACAGATAAAAGGGATCACAGTTGGAAAAAACATATGCAGTCTCATAAAATGGTACGATTTTGTTCAATATGGAATGAAATTTAGAAAATAACTTTTTCTTATAAAATAATAACTTTTTTTAGAAAGCAACTAATGCATAAATAATCACAATCGGTAACAGGATTAAATCTTCAAAGAATAAAGAGTTATAGATAAAAAATATACGTAGTATAAAGTACATTATTAAAGTCTGCTCAGGCTTAAAAGTCCCATTAGGTGGAGCCCATCTCTATTTCTGTAACCTTTGGGCTTAGGGCGTTAATGATCAGCTAGGTAGACAAGGCAAGCTCAACACTAGACCCCCAGTTAACTTTCCGTGCAAACTTGGTACTTGTGTATTAACCCCAGAGAAATGGAAGGCTGCTTTGACCCATGACCAGCTACCCAAGCCGAAACCAATTATTACAAGTAACTTTACTGAAACATACTGCTCTATGATGAATAATGGAAGAAAAACATAAATTACAGTCAATGAAATGTTTCAGAAAAAAACCCAAACATCACATATTCATTTAGAAATTATAAGGAAAATACATAATTATAACTTTATATATCCAATAAATTTCTAGGCTCTTCATAAAATGAATATTTTTTATATGAATTAATGACAAAATAAGTAATTGATCTTTGAAATATTTGTAAATCATTAAAATGCAATTCAAACAGTAAGAATTTGTATAAAACTTTCAATCACTAGTGAATATACTTAGTAAATTATTCTTTTACATTAATTGTACAAAAATCGAAATGGGTATTCAATAACATAAAACATTCTTAAGACTTTAATTTTATTAATAAAGTTTCAATAGAAAACACGCTGTATTTTATTGATATAAAACATATAACCAAAATCAATTTTTCAATAGTATTTAATTTTTATCATGAACGAAATAATTTTATTCATGACTGAAAAACTTACTGCTGAGGTTTAATTCCTTCAGCAATAAACTTTTGAATGTCAAACGTGCCTTTCTCAAAGAAAAACCGTATCAGCAAATTGTTACTTCATGTATCTTAACTATAACATTTATTTCGACGGTAATGAACTTGACATAGACGCAACAGGTAAATAATACGTTCTTAGATTTTTGAATACCACTTCATACAAATTGTAATTAACGCTCAAATTCATAAAAAAAAATAGAAATACAGTTTTTTAAGAAACACCGAAACGACGCTTTAAATTTATTTGGGAAGCAATATACTTCACAAACACCTTTAAAAGAAATGTCATAAAAAGCGTATGTTTTTCGTGGATCTACATAAGATTTATAACATACCTTCTATACAAACAACGTGTTCTCGAATTTGCTGAGCAAGTAAAGGATCGGGCATAAGTTCCAGATGATCGTAAATAGCATAGATGCTCGGATGGACACTTTCGAATCTCTGGATTTCTTGACGAATGGCAAGGGAATTGCTGTAATATGGTTGCTGCACATGTCCCCTATTATTCATGGTTATATCATTTTCTTGTCAGCTGAAAGGGCATATATCCATTTTAACAACTTCCTCACTAACATTTGACAGATTACACTCCAACTCAGATAATAACAAACTTTTCGATCATAACAGAGTAGTAATGGCCATTCAACTCTCTTTGCGCATGCGCTACATCATCGGATGCCTGTAGGCTGCTCAACTCCCTCATCTCGGAAGCGAGAATCGCTTGTAAATCAGTAGGGAAAATCTAATGATGGAGGGGGAAAAAAGAGAGAAATGTTATTGTGTTATCCGAATTAACTTCAACTTTGACTCAACATGAAATCAAGTTTTTTTTTTTTTAATTAGTGCAAGGTCACAAGAAGTGTTTGAGAGATTGCATGTATTTACGACAATCAATTTTCAATAATTTTTTTTGTATATAACTTTCTAAGGTTTCAAATCAGTATCTTAATAAGTGGTTTAACAAATATTTAGAGATTATAGAGGTTTTCTTTTGTACGTGTAAAGTGGAAGACAGTAAAGTAAAAAAAATTGGTGGTTCCACCCACCTGGATCTCAACTAGATGGACACCTCTTCGGAGGGTGAAAAATTAATACCGATTTCAAAAAGGATTGACAGGCTTAGGGCCTTTATTCACATTTAAAGATCAACAAACCCTCAACTACTCCAAATATAACGGTCTTTTTTAAATCTAGCAACCAATTCCGGCTTGCGAACCCATTGAAACTTAAAGAAACGATTTTGAAAGAAAAAAAAACTTAACCACGCAGATATTTAAGTAGTGAGAAAATCAAAATATCAAGAAAAAATTATAAAAACTAACAATTGTTATGCAGTAATGGAGGCTATAAATATGAATGAAATAAGCGGATCAACTATTACTACGGGATTATCTTGGATCGGTGTTACTACTGATTTCATAATTCAAGAAATTGACTACGAATATTCATTGAAAAATCTAAAAACTGAACTGCAAAACAACAATAAGTCAATCCTAGAAATTCAACGCTTTGTTAAAAGTAGTGCCACTGGAATTATACCTACGAAAACCATCAAGATCACGCAAATAAGCTCTATAATTCCAATAATAATAATAGGTAATAAAATTCCAATTACCTTTGAGATTTTTAGAACTTTTTTACCAGCTATTCTACGATAAACACATCCAGTGTTCCAATTACTGGAAATTCGGACATTTACAAAAATTCTACAGCAGTTCAATGAAATGTATACATTGTTCTTCTAAATACCCTGAAAAGGAATGCACAGAAAATGAAAGAAAAGATGTACCTGTTCGGGAAACGACTATGAAACGAATTCTAAGCAATGCGAAAAACATAATTATGTTGAAATTAAAATCAGAACAAAGTAATTCAAGAAACGGAGCTATTGAAAAGTATCAGAATTTTTAAAAAATCCTCATATTCCGTTCAGACCTACAATGACCAAAAAAAAAACATATTGACAAGTCGGGAAAAAAATTGAAATTTCTTGTAAAAAATTGAAGACAACAATACAATTTTTGAAAAAAAACCTAGAACAAATAATGAATCGTTTTACTACTGAACTAAACACAGTAGTAACTCAACTAAGTACTCATTTTGCTACCTTCATGTAATCTATTGAAACTACCTTAAAAAAGACTGTATCTAATATCATTTCCATAATGAAAGATCATGAAAAACCGTCATACCATAAATTAAAAGAAAAATCTAAAAGATTTAAAATATTAACAGAATATTCTTCGAAAAGGAAAGAAAAGTGTAAGTTATTTTTTTATCCTTTTCTCCATTTTTCCGTTTGAGGAAGAATGAAAAAAAAATTAGTAAGTAAGTTATAAAAAATAGTGCTTAGATACATAGTTATAATTTCTTTTCGTATTGGTGCTTCGCCTGATGCATTTTTTTTAAATCACTTTTCAATTTTCTTAGTTAATGATGCAACAATTCATTGGAATGGCATAAAACTTTTAGCATAAAAATTAGAGAGATGATATAATTTTTGCACCTTTATTTCAACCAGCCCAGCATCAAAATCGTTCAAGAAACAAAGCTACAACCTAGAGATGTATTTAATATTTCCAGAAAAATATTTTTCGCATTGATAGAGAGGATGAAAGAGGAGAACCAATGCTTGCTTTAAATAAGGATTTTAGTGCTTCTAAGTCTTTTTCTCAGATTGCTGAAGATTTTGAAATATTAGTTGTCGAAATCATCAAAAATAATGTATCGCATATTGTCATCAACATCTACATTTCACCAGGAAAATTCAAAAATAACACTTTATTAAATGTCAATAGCAAAATATATTACCACAATCTAGTTTTGTAAGATTTTAATGCGTCTTATGAGGTATTGGGCTCGAGCAGCTCCAATGCTACCGGAAAGAAAATTTTGGATTGGATATTTGACACAACAATTTTATACTACTGAACGATAAG
The DNA here is from genome assembly GCA_019974015.1 of Nephila pilipes. Lineage (NCBI taxonomy): Eukaryota > Metazoa > Arthropoda > Arachnida > Araneae > Nephilidae > Nephila > Nephila pilipes. The sequence continues at coordinate 348,623 of BMAW01027786.1, forward strand.
GGTCCAACTTATTTTCACTCCTCAGGGTCTCTTACGGCAATAGATCTGTCGTTGTCTACTAATCATTTAGCGTCTGATTTAACTTAGTCCACAAATATTGATAATTTCAACTGTGGTTATTTTCTAATAATAATACAATATAAAAGTCAATGTATCCCATGTCTAAAACCTTACATCTATAAAATAAATTGGAATTTATTTCTATTCATCTTCAGCAAAAAATAGATTTAAATGTTAAAGATACTTTTAATATAGAAAGAAGACATAAAGAAAGCTTAACATTCTGGCCAGTTATTAGTGCCAACATACGATGGATCAAGAGATTCTTGATTTTAAACAGAGTGCAGCAAACTTAGAGCAAAAAAGAGAGTCAACTTCAAAAAAGGCATGAAACTTCTTTAGTGAAGAGTATTAGATGAAATATAAATCAGATAGAGCAAAAACTTAAACGACTGTTTCAGATAAAAAAAAAATGACTCTGGCAAAAAAACTTTAGTGAAAATTACCAGTCCTAAAGATCTCCATAATATTATCATTGGTCACAACAATTTTACTTTAACCAATGAAAAAAATTAAGCAAATTGTTTTCATAATATTATATGCGAATTGAAATAAGACACATTCACAGCATTCCTATCCAGAACTCCATTCAAGAAATAAACAAACCTTTTACTTTGAAAGAATTTGAAATCTCTCGACATAAAACAGTGGCTCAGTACGTTAAACGATTAAAAATGCTCCCGCTATCGGAAAACAATTGCTTCTGAATAATTAAAATAACAATTGAATTTCCAGGTTCCTTCCTTCGGATTTTACCCTCTCTATAACCATTCCTACTCTGAAACCTCACAGGAATCCAAAAGAAATTTCTTCTTACCACTCCAACTCTCTCACATCTGTCATCACAAAATTATTAGAAAGAATGATTCTACATGGAATGATCGAATATAGTTTTCTCAATACACTTTTTCATGTAAACCATCATGGATTTTACCTTCATAGCAGTGCAGCATCCCTCCTTCAGATTCATCAGCATATTACAATAGCAAGAGGGCGAAAAGATTTTATTTTTTTAATAATCCTAGGTCTGCTTACGATTCGGCGCTGCCAAGTGAACTAATTTCAAAACTAAAATAGGTTGGATTCTCTGATAATTCACTACGGAAAATTCAAAACTTTCTTCATCAAGGAACCATCCAAATTAAATGGAGCAACTATCTTTCAAAAGTCATAAATAAAAGGGTAATAACTGGGGTGTCATAAACAAAAGGATAATAACTCGTAATAACTGGGGTGTATCCCATGACTGCATTTTAAGTCCTTTACTTTTCATGATATTTGAGTATGACATTTTAAACATTCCTCGAAATAGTAATATTCTAGTCTATTCAGATGATATTTTTATTTATAAAGGTGGCACTAATTGGAATGAAACAGTAGAAAAAAATACAAGAATTTTTAAATCAAAATAATGCTTTGGTGTAAAAATTGTAAGTTGACCATATCCCCAGAAAAAGCTAGAGTAATTAATTTTTCAAGAAGTCACCTATCTTTGCAATTCCCAATGAACGGTTATAAAGTTCCTGAAGTTTCGCATCTAAAAGACCTTGGCGTAATATTTGACTCAAATTTCACATCGAACAGACATACTATTTAGGATTCAAATACTTAAATCAATCAAGAGTTGCTCCGTCAAGGATTATAAAATATTTAAAGGCTCTAAACTTATTTAAAATATAATCAATAACAGTTTAAGCATAAATAGATAAAACTTCGTTCTAAATTTCAGTGGAAAAATAATATACTTGCATTCATTGTTTTTGAGCCCGTGAAGATTTATTTTTTCCCGAATGATTAGCTCAATAGTCATGTTTTTTGCATGATAGCTCCGACAGTCCCAAAAAACTGCCATTGGGAGAATTACCATCAAGATAAATGTGTCAACGCACAATAAATTACATTTTGCTAGATATAAAATAACTTCTAAACAACGTATTAACAGCCTTCTTCAATTTTTGATTTCATTCTAGTTTTTATTTTCAAGCATGGTATTTAGTGAAGAAATGGGAGTGAGTTATTGTTTTAAAGTCGTATTGAAAAGTGCAGCCCAAGATGTATTAGCGACAGACTTAGTAAATTTGAGCCTCGGTAATTTGATGAGGATGATAGCTGAGCTTGCACTTTCCTTTTCAAACTATCCAAACCTCCCCACCACGACAATAGGAGGACTTGGGACCAGGACCAGATTTAACATGCTGATTCGTTGATTGATTTTATTAACGTCATACTAGAAGAAACACGAGGGCTATTGGTGATGAACCTCGTAATTTTGTACCTCAGTTAAGTGACTAGGACGACACCTGAGCTGACACCCCCTCTCCTAATTTTCACGCCAACGGGAGGACTTTGACCCATGACAGATTAAAATGAATCTCGCATGACGGGTATAATTTCTTTTGTAATTGTAAATAATTACAATTTAATGTAAAAGAAAAGAAGGAAGAGATAGTGAGATGAAAGCGAGACACATGTCTTCAGCGAAGACTCCATTTGTTTGCACGATGTCCATTGCGGTGCCTCAGCCCCTCCCTAATTCGATGTAACGTGGCACCCTCAATATCCTGTTTAACTATCACTACCACTTATGTTCATACCAAGCGGCAGCACGCTAAGTGCTCTTTTTCTCCTTTATTATTAAAATAAAGCGAACTGAAAAATATTTCTATAGTCTATTTTTTTTTCTCTTAATTGAGCTATCTACGATATATTTAAAATACTAGCATACCTTTTTTGGGTTAACTTAACAATCTCCACTTTAAATTGGACCGTCCATCACCGGAGTTACGAGACATGTCGATAACAGCTTTAAATCGACAACGCGGCACGTTTAAAACAAAACTTAATAAAATTAGAACTTTCGTTAGTGAGTTCCAGAAATCTGAAGATTCCATAAAGGAAAAAATTGAATTGAACAATAAGTTGACTTCAATAAATGACCTTTTAAATTGTCTGGAAGACATAAAAATTTCGTTTTGTGCCTTACCTGATGATGTGGATGTAAAAGAAAGCTTGGAACTAACTATTGATTTAGAAGAAGAAGCACAAGAATTGAAAGTAAGCCTTCTTGTATTTCTATCTAAATTTGAAGAGGAAACACAAAATGTTAATATTTTTACCAAAGGGCAATATTAAATTACCGTATTTACCTTTGTCAACTTATAGGGGGAAATTCTAGGAATCTGAGTTGTTTAAAACGCAATTTACGAATATAATTGGAAATATTTGTACTTTAAATGAAACTTAAAAACTCTGTTACCTTAAAGGTGTTTTTATAATTGACGCGTCATTAATTCAAAGTGAGGAAGATACTTTTGAATCACTTATGAAAGCCTTAGAATCTTTATATGAAAACAAGAGAGAATTGGTAGATATTCATATTTCAGAAATACTTTCTATTTCAAAAATTCATAATGAAAATTCTGCCCAAATTAGACTGTTAACGGATAATATTCGAAGTCATCTACGTTCTCTGAAAAATTTAAATATGATGCCTAATTCACTTTCCCATGCTATCATACTCCATATATTAATTAATAAAGTTGATAGAGAATCTAAGATATTATTTCAACTGAGCTTAACATCAACAGATGTACCAAGCTTACAAAGCTTCCTTTCGTTTTTGGAAAATAGATGCAATCAATTGGAATCGGTTAAAAGGAATGATTTCCCCTCAATAAATTTTCCAATAAAAGATAAAAGCACTGACGTCAAAGCAAACACAATTCACCGCGGTTTAAATCTCAACTAACTAAGAACAAACAAAATAAGAATAAAAATGCATTATCCCTGAGTGCGATTGTCTTAACCACTCTATAAATGTGTTAAATTTAAGAGTCTTCCTCTTTCACAAAGACATCTAGTGAAATTTAATAAAATCTGTAAACGCTGTTTATCTTCGGATCATTTCGATCATTGTCTCAGTAAATATTCATGCCTCAATTATAAATATAAAAAATTGAATGCTATGCATAATATACTAATTATTGAAGAATAATTTATGACACTCTTATAAATGCAGATAATGAAAAAAAACATAAACCACAACTCTTGATTCCCTCGCTATTCCAGACAAAACGGAACTACCCCCACTTGTATAGTTGACCTCGAAACAGGAATCTGGTATTAATAAACAATCTAACAGAGGCTTATTACATACAGTAATAATTTACGTGTAAGGAGCTAAAGGAAAAATAAAAATGAAATGTGTTTTAGATTCCTTATCGGAGAATAACTAGCTACCTAATGTTAAAAGCAGCTGAAATGTTAGGATTAAGCAAAACAAAAATAAATTATACTGTTCAAGGTTGAATAACGCCAAATCAAAAATAAATTATTTGACTGAAACATCTGTTTCGAATATAGATGATACATTTCGTTCAGATGTATTTTTTTTCTCACTGCTGAGATGAGTAAAATACATCCTTCAAAAAGGATAAATATTTCAGAAATTATCATACCAATGGGTTGCGTTCTTGCTGACAAAGCTTAAAACAACTTTCAACTGATGAGGAAGATAATTTTCCTATCACAGCTAACATCGTTTGACAAGACGTGTATTTAGATGATATTTTAACTGGATGTTCCAATTTGAAGAAATTTGAAATACTTAAGTCAGAACTTGTGCAGCTACTTGAAAGTGCTGGAATGACTCTGCACAAATGATGTTTCTCACATTCAAACAGTTATTTTCCTGATCTTTAGTTTGATCAATTGTCTGAAGAAGACACTGTGAAAACTCTAGGTGTTTTCTAGAATAGTTCTTCTGGTACCTTTTGTTTCAAAGCTCATATCACTGAAAATTTAGTTTTAACCAAAAGAGATGTCTTCTCTCAGATTGCCCGCCTTTTCGACACACTTAGTCTTTTAGGACCTGTCATCAGTAAAGCAAAATTCTTCATGCAAAGTTTACGGCTTCTAAAAATAGACTGGCATGAGAAAATACCTGATGCAGTTGCTAAAGAATGGTCTACATTTGTGCAATCCTTACCTGCCTTGGAAAAGATAAAAATTCCAAGATTTGTTCTTTTAGAAGATCCTGATGAAATCTTACTCCACGGATTTGCCAATGCCTCCGAGAAGGCATTTGGTGCTGTTATTTATATATCTGTTCAGACTATCAATGGTGTTAAAAATAGTGAAATTTTGTGCTGCAAGTCAAGAGTGGCACCGCTTAAAACCCTAACCATTCCCTGGTTCGAGCTTTCTGCCTGTCTCCTGCTTTTCAAACTTATGAACAAAGTTTAGGCTGCACTAAAAATGGACATTTCACAAGTGAATTTGTATTCTGATTCCACAATTGCATTCAGTTGGGTTAAAACTTCACCTCACTTTCTTAAAACCTTTGTGGCTAAAATAGTTTCAAAAATTCAAAATCTAATTGAAAACTTTTTGTGGCATCATATATCTTCCGAAAACAACCCAGCGGACCTCCTGTCCAGAGTCTTGAATTCTACAGATCTGGTAAACTGTCATTTGTGGTGGAAGGGTCCCAACCTTTCACAGACTGATGAGGCTGAACATTCTCAGAACAATGTCACTGAAATTAAAAAAAACCTAAAAAACTTTACTTCTAAAAATTTGTTTCTTTCAAATCAACTCGACTTTCTCAACATGATTGTTTCTGTAACCAATAACTTTAGTAAATTAATTAGAGTTAAAAGTTTTATTTTCAGGTTTTGCAAGAATGCCAGGTTATTATGTGGTGAACGAGTCATTGGTCCTGTTTCACTTAAAGAACTTGAAAAGGCCGAACTCTGGTTACTACAGTTTATACAAAAAGTAAAAATTTTTGAGGACATTAAAACTCTAAAAAAGGGTGAGCCTGTTCCTCGAAACTGTAAGTTAGCCTCATTAAATAGTTTTATGGTTAACAATAATATTATTCGTATTGGAGGAAGATTGCAAAATTAATCTTTGTCATTCAATGAAAAATATCCTATTGTACTAACTAGTAAGCATATAGTAACTTTAATGGTCATAAAATATTTTCATAATAAATACCTGCTTATTGGCTCTAATAACTTGTTGTATCATATTCGTCGTAAATATTGGCCGCTTAATGGCAGAAATCTAACACGTAAAGTTGTTCATAATTGTATTACATATTTTAAAAACAAGACTATAGCGTTAAATAAAATTATAACTAATTTGCCCAAAGAAAGAGTTACTCCCTCTTTTCCCTTTAACAACTGTGGTGTGAACTTCGGTGGACCTTTTATGGTCAAATTTGAAAATTAGCGTAAGGGAGTTCTCAATAAAATATACGTTTGTATTTTGGTATGCATGGCTACCAAAGAAATCCATTTGACGTTGTGACCGACCTTACTTTGAAGGCTTTTATTGCCTGTTTAAGAAGGTTTTACGGGAGACGAGGTAAAAGTTCTAAAATGTTTTCAGATGATGGAAATACCTGTGTAGGTGCAAATATTGAATTAAAAAAAGCTGCATGAATTACTTAAGGCTCCTGATGAAACTTTAATTAATTATTTTAACGGAGAACATATTGAATGGCATTTTATACCTCCTAGGTCTCCTAATTTTTGGTAGATTATGGGAGTCGGGAGTGAAATCCTTCAAATTTCATTTAAAGCACGTAGCTGAAAATTCAAATTTAACTCTAAAAGAATTTATCACTTTACTTGCTAAAATAGAAGCTGTTTTACGTAAATTCACAACCCCTAACTCCACTTTCATCAGATTTTGATAATTTTGAGACTTTGTCCCCTGACCACTTTCTTATTGGTAGACCTAGTACTGCCCTTCTAGAGCTCCAACTCACAAATGTTAAAGAAAATACTTTGTCAAGATGGCAGATAGTTAATTGGTTATCTCAACAGATTTGGAAAATTTGGAAAAAAGATTATCTAAACAACTTTTTCAAGAGAGAAGTAAATAGAAATTTGCGAAGGATGACGTTGATATAGGTACTCTAGTATTAATAAGAAAATGACTCTCTTCCATGTACAAAGTGGCTTCTGGGAAGAATTGTAGATGTTTTAAAGGTAAAGATAGTAATATAAGAGTTGTAAATCTTAAGCTTCCCGATGGAAAAATAATTAAAAGAAATGTTAAAGATATTTCAATTCTACGTGCTAATTGAAAATATACTCATTTCAAACCTTCCTTTCATGATTTATGTGTTAATTTTTTTCTTTACTTGTACTATTTCATGTATTAATATGTTAATTGAATTCATTATGGACTTTTCTGAAATTTAATTCTTTGTCTGTGTATTGAAATTTGTATTTCAATGGAGGCCGGGATAGGGGTGCCTCAGCCCCTCCCTATTTCGATGTATCGTGGTGCCCTCTATATCCTGTTTAACTATCACTTTACTACTTACGCTCATACCGAGCGGTAGCACACTAAGTGATCTCTTTCTGCTTTATTACTAAAATAAAAAATGAACTGTAAACTATTTCTACCAGGGATGTCTTAAGGCATGGGCCAACTGAGCCCGGGACCTCGCATTTTAAGGGGGCCTCGTCTCATTCTATATTCGTCCTGAATAAGATCATGATCAGAATAATTTCAATCGTCAAATGTTATTCACGGGCATGACAGGTTGAAGACAATTACTTCTATATAAAATATTTCTATTTATAATGTTTGCTGAGAATCAGGGAAAATATTAGTTTTATTTATAAAGCGAGATATGTCCAATCTATTGATAAAAATACTGCTGTGGGAAGGACAGTCACAGACACTCCTTCCAGCGATCTTTTATTTATTTGCACAAGTGAGTTAAGAATCGCTCATGAATGAACAAGAGATAACACTTAAGCTCCCAACAGAACTTACAAAAACACATTCCCTATTTTATGACAGGTGTTAGGGTTAATAAAAAAAAGAGGCTTGAAATGACCCTGAAGGAAATCACACTTTTTCGAAGAAACGAGTAGCCTACAGTTCTAAATCGGTAGTTCCTTCCTTTAAATTTAATTTCTTTGAAATAGCAGAAGGTAATTATGTTTTTATTTTTGAATTGTATTTCTTTGAAATTTAAGATAATAAACAAATATTTATATCGCATTAAAAAGTAAAATAATTTGCAATTGTATTTGCTTTTTTATAGAGAGAGTAATAAAAATAATATCCATTTTTAAAAATGCTGCTCTTTTTTTGTACATTTTCTCTCTCCTCCCCTGAACAACATGAAATAATATCTTAACTGTTTATAAAATTACATATAAATATATTAATGAACTCTTTATAAAATATTTTTATATTGATTAGTCGATTATTGATTTTTATTGATTGCATAAGTGCGCGCTCCCTTCATTTTCAATGCACTATGGTCTTCCAAAAGAGTTTCCGATGTGTATTGTAATTCAGAGAAATATTTTTATTTACTTCTGACATGGAAAGCGTGATTTTACTCGTTTAAAAATTCAAATGACTGTCCTTTTTAATTATTATTGAAACCCAAATAAAAAAAGAACATTTATAAAATGAATATATTACATTACTACAGATTTTTGTAATGTTGTATAAATGTAGAAAAACAATAATATAACAGGAATCATAGAGTACGATTTGATACTTAGATAAATAAATGCCTGTACAATAATTTAATGTCTTAAGAATAAACATCAAAAATGGAGAAATTCTCGTTAAACATAGTACAAAATAAAAGACTTATAGTGTATAAAATCCCTTACTAGAAATGTTCTATTTGCTTGTGTATGTTTAATCAGATTTTCAGGCAGAAAATTGAACTTTGTTACATATATTTTAATTTTAATGCACCTTTTTATTTACAAACTAGTTAAAGAGTTTTCTCCTCCCCCCCCCCTTGAACAGAATAGGAAAAAAAAAAGAAAAGCGAAAGGCTACACATAATTATGTGCATATTACGTGAATTATGGCATAAGGATTTTTAGAACAATGTATGTATTTATTTATTTTTAGTAGCAAAATAACAATTCTTTTTCGAATAACTCGTCCCCCAAACGCACGTGCTATTAAAAAAAATATATCTTAGTTATTTTTAGGATATAAATAAACGGGGAGCCATCTTTTACTAAATTATTCATAATCTTTCCGTATATCATCTTGTACCGGTTTAAAATATGATTCTAAGCTATAATTGGTCATTTATTTTAAATTTTAATGGTTATTTATTTTTAATAACTGATCATTTTATTTTAAAACTTCACTCATGCGGAAAATGGGTACTCCAGTTAGTTTTGATATAAAATCTTTAAGGCTCCACCAATAAATCACGAGGGTACTGTTAATCATATGGAGTTTCGTACTTTTCTATTTCCATCAATGGTATTGCTTTTAATTGCATTGAATAAAATGCATTCAGAAGAGTGAAAAAAAAGTTTTCTCTTGTTTTCGAGTTTTTTTAAAAAAAATTGCAAGTATTTTTAAATATTTTCATGAGCCTGAATTGCTTAATTAATGATGAATTATAGGCAGCGGATACTCGACTTTCTGCTAAAAAACTAAAAATTAAGATGAATGAATCAGGAATTACTTTTCTAACTCTCCTTTGGAATGACATTTCGATACGTATTCACAAAGTAAATCTATTCCTCAAGAGTAAAAATATTAGAGTTGTTGAAAGGTGTAAAATTATTGAAATCGTTAATGATATATATAAAAACCAAAAGAGAATCTTTTGACTATTATGAGTCTAAAGCCAAAGTGTTCACAAGCGTGTAAGACAACGCCGTATCAGGGTAACTTTCCTTGAAGGAAATAGAGACACCGACACAACGTTTAAAAACAGCCATAGCCAGAATTTTAAAATAGAAATCTTTTTACCAATAACCGACTCTCTGATTTGCGATATACTACAAACTCGAAGTAAAAAAATATGAGGATCTTTTTGAAAAGATTGGATTTCTTGAAAATACTTCTAATTTGGATGAGACAGAAATTAAAATAGCATACGAGAAAATATCAAACTTTTATGATATAGAAATTAATGGAGAGGAACTGCAGATGAAGATGAAGAACAGTTGTTGGATGAGGGGACTAGAATTGGAATCAACACGCTCTGTTTAGGCACTCTCGCCGCTTGGCGATAGTATACTCCCGCCGAGAGCCCTTGTCCCCCATTTCAAATTGTAACAATCCTGGCATGTGCCAGTGAAGGAAGAAAATTGTTTTTCGATGTTTTTTCTTGTATGAGCTAGAGACCTACAAGCCTCACTCACTTAACTTAATAAACAATTATAAGTAATTGTCATCATTTCTAATACACAGTCTACTTATACATTCCGAACACACTCTTTACATACAAGTATAATGAAAGACTATTCGCAGTGTTTCCCAATATTGAATCAATGATTATAATTTTTTTATCAATGATTATAATTTTTTTTATCCTATGCCCGTCTTCGATCTTTGAGTCATGAGTCGACGAGCAGCCCAATACAGCGAAGAACGATAAAAGCAGTCAGTTAAAATGTCGTCAGCAACACACAAATATGAAGAGTTAAAAACATTGAGGACGGTAGGGCATAAACTGAGGTGTTCTCCAGTCAAGATCATGCCAAGGTCACAAAGAGGACAAGTATCTGTATCCTTGAGTACAATTCTATATAGGTGGCTTTGTAAATAATCAAAGCCCGTTGCAAGTCTAAAGCAGGCCACTCCAACTGCTCTAGGCAGAAAACAGAAATCCTTAATGACTTTTTCAACAAGGACTCCCATTTTCTCCCAGAGGCCTTTTCTCTATTTATAATGAGACGGTTAAATTTGAGATTAGAGCATATATATCTTTTTATATGTCTCAGAGGCAGAGGAGGATTTGGTTGCATCATTTGAGATCCATCTTTGGCCAACATATCTGCCTGCTCATTTCCATATATCCCGCAATGGCTTGGAATCCACTGCAGAACAATGCGTTTCTTAATATTAAATAATTTGTCTATTTTTTCCATACAGTTCCCAGAGATCTCACAACTGGAAATATAGGAAGTTGTTAAGAGAGTAATTGCCGCCTTAGAATCAACGAAAAAGACAATATTTTTCTTTTTACTTTGCTCTATTTTATCCAAGGAAAAGGAGATGGCGGCTATTTCACCATAGAAGTTGTCAAAGTATTTTCCAACGGCAGAAGACAATGTAAATTCGGTAGAGTAAGCCTCAACTCCAGCATTTTTAATAGCCCCTTCAAGTGAACCATTAGTGTAGACATAAAGCCAAGAATCAAAAGGGAAACGTTCATGAATAGTAGCTAATGCAAATCAGAATCGAGTGAGTATTTCTTGCTAACATTTAAAGCAAGATCCAAATAACCTTCTGCAAGTTTAAGATTTTTCAGTGGGTATCATTGATCAGGAAAGGGAAATCGAGCCGAAAAAAAAAAAAGTCGAGAGTGTCATGTAGTTCCTTTATACAAGAAGGATAAGTTTTTTGAGTTTTTAGCTTCTACCGTGTAGGCCAATAGTGATTAAGAAAATTGTCCTTTTTTCTCAAGATTGTTTCAGTAAGATTCAAAACCATTCTCCATCTTCGGTCTCATAGGGGCTCCAAACCAGCCTGGAGTTCCATAGCTACAATTGGTGTAGATATTGTACCACCGGTAATAAATCTCAGGATACGATTTTGGAAAGCATCCAATCTTTTTGAATTTGTCTCTGAGATTGTTATTAGTGCCTCACATCCATATTCAACTGCCGGCCTTAAATAGGTCTTATAAGCGGTACAAAGGACATCCTGGGTAGAACCCCCGGTTGTACCAATCAAACGTTTTAGAAGCTTAGACTTGCGTTCGCCACGGTCAACAGCCTTTTTAATCTGACTAGTCCAATTCAATTTTAAATCCAAGACCAAGCCTAAGAAAGTAGTACTTTCAGTTCTTTTTAATATTTGATCCTTGTAACTTAGGTTAATGTCATGATGTTTAGTGCTGAGCGAGAAGAGTTGAAAGGTGGTTTTGTCCGGGTTTACTATCATTTCATTGTTGGCTGTCCAACCCTCTAAAAACATTAATGTCGATTGGAGTGTTTTTCCATATGTTCAAAATCACAAGATCATTTGCAAAAATCAAGGTTTGTACCCCAGGCTCATGGTAGCATAGGGCATCAACAAAATCATTTATCATGAGGTTAAAGAGCAAAGGGCTTAGGCAAATCCTGCCCTATTTGCCTATATCCATTATTTTCGTATTCAATACGTATAAAACGCTGACTCAGGAATGATTTAATCCATCTATAAATATTACCATTCAAATTATTTGCAATGAGAATTGTTAAAAGCCTTTTCCTCCAGACTGTGTCAAAAGCTGTCTTAAAATCCACAAAAATTGCGATAGTACTTTGCTTATGGTGAAAACCATCTTTTATTTCTTGTGATAGACGAACAATATGTTCAGAGGTATTCCTACGTTTTCTAAACCCAGCCTGGCAATCGCACAGAATTTTCTTCTTCTCCAATATAAAATTAAGTTGATTTGAAATCAATCTTTCGGTTAGCTTACACATAGCACTAGTCAATGATATAGGTCAATAGCTATTTAAATATTGTGGGTCTTTTTTATGTTTCAAAATCGGAATCACCTCAGCTTTCCTCCAGGAACTCGGTAATCCCACCTTCCAGGTGAAGTTTATAAGTCTAAGTAAGGTATTTTTTGCCAATGGCCCAAGGTGAAAAAGAAATTCAGGCAATATGCCGTCAGGACCTGGGCTCTTTCCCTTAACAAGGCCAGTCAACCCAACATTCAGTTCTGTCTCAATGAAGTCATTATTAAAGAGGGAATAAAACTCAGAAGTCTCAGGGATCGATGGTGGAGTGAGCTCATTATTTTTAATTTTATGACTAGGACGGAAATTTGAAATTTTTGCATAATGTTTGCAAAAAGCTGCAGCTTTTTCTCCAGCAGTAGCTATTGATTTTGCTCCAATTTTAATAGGTTCATTTCTAGTTTCTCTTTGATTGTTTAGTTGGGACAAAAACCCATGGGCCCTAATACCATCTCTCCTGAAATCCAAATTTTTCAGGAATGATCGGAAAGTCGTCCGCTTGGACTCATTTACGGCTTTCTTCAGGACCGCTTGACATTTTCTGAGAATAATACAGTCCTCCATCTTGACAGATTTTCTCGCTTTGCTTCTGACGTCGTCTCTTTTCTTCTTTAATACTTGCAGGTTAGAGTTCCAAAAAGAATATCTCTTTACACATCCTCCTGGGATTAGGTAGAAGCACATCTAAGTAATGTGTTTATGAATTTATCTACAGATTTATCAATACTTGAGTCAAAAGAAAGGTCTTTTGTATGCAAATCAATCAATTTTGAAAAAATGATCAAATCTGCTTTTTTTTATATTCCAATGCATATATCAAGGTGCACAATGCATTAAATGAGTTTTTCTAACAGTTGTAAGCAAAATTTCATGGCCCACTCTGCCTGGAGTATTCTTTAGTTCATATTTAATATCTTTTTCTAACGCGGGGTGAGAGAGCAGTAAATCTGGGTGAGATGTTTTTTCTCCATAGGATAAAAACGTTGGACTGATCGTCGTGTTTTAAATAAAGACAATTGAGTTAGAATCAATGAAGTCCTCGATAGTGTCTCACACAGAATTATTATGGGCATAACCACATCTACGAGAAGGAGCGTTAAAATCACCTATTATGATAGACTTTTTGTTCCAATAACATAAAAGATCTTCAAGTTTCGGATTATTTAAGGGAGGATTATATAGGAAGATTACATCATAACTAGAAACACCATGCCAAACGGGGATCTTCAGGGCTTCCAATTTATAGTTTGATGTCATTGATCTACGATACAGTACGTTTGCTGTAAGGAAACTTTTCCCATAAATCAGAATTCCAGACGCAATTTGTATTAATATTTCCGAAGAAAAAATCTGATACCCTAAGGTTTTGTAAAAGTCAAGATTACTGGTTGAAGCACCACACTCAGCTATGCCTATAACGTCCATGTTATGCTTAAAAATAAAAACTTTCAGTTCAGAGAACTTGTCGTTTGCAAATCTCCAGCATTCCAAAATGCCACGCAAAAATCAGCGTTTGTCCTAGTCTGGAAACAGACTTTTTTATCATTAAGACTTCCAATCATATTGCACTTGTTTAGAATACAGAAAGGGCTGCTTTCAAGGCGACAAGAGGTCAGTCATTTAGCGAGAACAAGGGGCACCACGAGTGGACGACTGATATCATCCCTTCGATGATAATAACTAATGCGGGTGGTGAGCGTTCATTTTCAAAACTCAAACTGGTCAAAAAGGAATTGAGAAATTGTATGACTCAATCCCGTTTGAATAACCTAAGCTTGATGAGTACTGAAAATGAAATATTATTAACAATTGATTTTGAAGACTTGTGACGTTGGGCTATTCGCGGTTTTCTCTTCACTATCCTTGGGGACTTTTAACCCCTTGCCAGTGTCTCCCGAATCCAGTTCGGGCAACTTCTACATGCAGAATTTGTGATGCCCTAAATGACTTCGGGCAGGAGAAAAATTTATGTTTCTATTTTGTGAAGCCCGAGCTGAGTTCGTTTCTACTTTAGGATACTTAATTCACTATTTTTTTTTAATAGATGGTATTAGTGGCCCTAGTTTTTCACCGATTACGATTTCGGCCGAGGAAGGGAAAATGTGGGTGCTGTCAGATAAACAAAGACACACTTGGATTGATAAACAAAGGCAGAGTTTCGCTTTCTCGTTTAGTTTTGGTTGCTTTTCAGTGAGTTTTTTTACAAATAACTTTCTTTTTTCGCAATGTCGAATTCAGACACCGATGTGGATTACAGTTTAGGTATTTTTTAATTAGTTAGGTCTTCATTTTAATTAATTAATTAATCAATTTTTAATTAATAGTTATATTTAAAATTTTATTTTTGTAATAAAAAACCATTTTCTAACTTTTACAATAATATAAAGAACAAAATTAAACAGTCAAAAAAAATTTCCATTTTTGGTTCATTTTTCTGAAATATATGTCACAGTTAAGGGGTTAAATAAGATTAATTGCTAAACAACCTTTTCCCAACCAAAATGAAACGTGATTATGTAAAGCTAAAGCAGGTAGAAATGAAGTGAAGCAGGAGAGTTGGGAAACATATAAACTCCGACTGAGGGTCGCGATAGAGAAGTTGAGGTTGAGTGATTCTATTTTTCAGCAATTGTTCCAGAGTCGGAGTTGAAATCGGAACCGGCAATTGTTACAAGTTATCGGCTGGTTAATGTAACAGGTCAATTGAAAAGTCCCCGGCCTGACACATAGATGGCGCTACTAGAATTAAATCCATATGTTTTTTAGTTAGCCCTAACCCTCAAAAGATGCATGTATAAATTTGACAGATGTCGGATCATTAGTTTGTGAATTATAGCATTTTGAGTGAAGCAACTTTTGTTATTGTGAAAAAAATGGATAAAAAGGAATTTCGCGTGTTGATAAAATATTGCTTTTTGAAGGGAAAAAATACAATTGAAGCAAAAACCAAGCCAAGTCAAGCCAATTCGGCATCAAGCCAAGTTTCCAGACACTGTCCTAGGAAAATAAACCATCAAGGATTGGTATGCTAAGTTTAGACGTGGTGAAATGAGCACCGAAGACGGTGGACGCCCAAAAGAGGTTGTTACCAACGAAAACATTAAAAAAAATCCACAAAATCATTTTGAATGACCATAAATTGAAATTGAATGAAATAGCTGACATTCTAACGATATCAACTGAACGTGTACATCATATCATTCACGAATATTTGGGTATGAGAAAGCTCTGTGCAAAGTGGGTGCCGCGCGAGCTCACTTTTGACCAAAAACAACGACGAGTTGATGTTTCGGAGCAGTGTTTGAAGATGATCAAGCGTAATAAACCCGAGTTTTTGCGTCGATATGTGACAATGGATGAAACATGGCTCCATCATTTCACTCCGAAGTCCAATCGACAGTCATCCGAGTGGACTGCACACGATGAACCCGCTCCAAAGCGTGGGAAAACACAACAGTCGGTTGGCAAGGTTATGGCGTCTGTATTTTGGGATGCGCATGGAATAATTTTCATTGACTACCTTGAAAAAGGAAGGACCATCAGCAGCGACTATCACATAGCGTTATTGGACCGTTTGAAGGACGAAATCGCCGAAAAACGGCCGCATTTGAAGAAAAAGAAAGTGCTGCTTCACCAAGACAATGCACCGTGTCACAAGTCAGTGAAAACGATGGCAAAAATCCATGAATTGGGCTTCGAATTGCTTCCTCATCCACCGTATTCTCCAGATCTGGCCCCCAGCGACTATTTCCTGTTCTTAGATCTCAAAAGAAGGCTCGCTGGGAAGAAATTTTCGTCGAATGAAGAGGTGATCGCCGAAACTGAGGCCTATTTTGAAGCAAATGACAAATCGTACAACAAAAATGGTATCGAAAAGTTCGAGAGTCGCTATAATCGGTGTATCATTATTGAAGGGAATTATGTTGAATTAAAAAAACTAATTTTGCCAAAAAAATGTGTTTTACTATGGTAGGCCGGGGACTTTTCAATTGACCTGTTATGCCTAGAAGTCAAGATAGTCTTTGTGCTAAGAGTCAGTTAGTTTATTACTGGTAGATCGAGTTAAGGCCTTGTTCGGGAGAGCATTTATAAGTGTCGTTACATTAGCAAGCAACTAATAAATATTGTGTTTATCATTCTAATGTCTCTTTGATCAACTTATTGACTTTTAGTGTTAATACATTGAGTTTAGTTATGGCACAAGAGGCAAACAGGAATGGTCTGCCGTCACAGACTTAATTAATGATTTTGCGAATTTAAAATGTAAAAAACGAATATTCACATAAAACCTCATTTTACTATAGATTGCTTTTATTGAACTGTACATGTATATACACTAAATTAGATTAAAGGGTTGCAGGTGGGCTTATTTTTTCATAAGGGCCCAAGGCCTCAAGTAGTCTTAAGACTTTCCTTTTTTATTTTATTTTTAGTCTTAAGACTTTCCTTTTTTACAAAAATAGAAAAAAAGAAATTTTCTATTTTTGTAAAATGCCTTGGTTTTTATTTGAGAAAACTTCTATAGATTTGATGAGTTGGTAAGATTGATTGATTTTGCTTATATTGAAAAACTGAAACAGGTTCTTAAAGTCTTTTACAAAAGGAAAGTTGTTGTTGTCATCATTGGCTGGTGTAGAGTTTTGGTCGGTGGAAGCTTGATTATTGTTAATTCAGGCAGTTTTTTTCGTTCTTCCCGATAGTTGGTGGTTGAGAGAAAAGGGGGTCTGAAATTTAATGGATTTTGTAGGCAACCTGATTAATTAGCAGCATGGTTATTTGCACGGTTGCAATTTTTTTTGTGGGTGGGGGAGCTGTTCTGCAATCTGTTGCAAGTTCTTCTGCTATGGTTACCTGTACATTTCAAACACTTATATTCTTTAGTACAAAATCTTGAATGTTGGAAGAGCTTTGACATCTATAACATTGTTTTGATGTTTTACGTTTGCATAAAGGTTCAAGTTTTACTATTAAAAGACCAATGTGAGTAATTGAGAAGACAGATTTATTGTGCTTGTTTTGGGAGAGAGAGATGAAGAACATGGGAAAAGGTTGGTTATTTTATTTTATTTAATTCATTTTTTGAACGAAGAATATTGCAGGTGGAGGCTATGAGATTGTAGTCAGCTAATTCTTGAATTATATTTTATAGATCGTGATTGATTGAAGAACCTTCAATGACTATTTTAAGAATTCGCCTTCCTGGTAATTCGAAGGTGTCAGATTCTATTTTTTTTTTCAAAGATGTGATTTGAATGGTTCGAAAAGCGGCAGTTGTGATGGGAGAAACTTTCAGATTTTTATTATTGTATTTGACTTTAATTTCAGTATTTGTGAGCTCCATTAATTGTTTAAAGGTTTCAGTAGGATTTTAAGCACTAGAAATGGTTCTAGGAGGGGGGGAAGGGGACTTGTTTTCTTAGTTACACAGATGAGTGGAAATTTTTTATCGTATTCGGAGTTCTTATATATTTCTTCAACATCTATTAAAAATTCATTATTGCTTTCAATATCTGTTAGTTTGCCCTCTTCTTCTGAAAAATCGAAGTGCCTGTTTGAGCTTTTAAGAATGAATTCTTGCTTTTTAATTTTTTTTGTTTAGTTCGGTGATTCTTTTAGAGGTAGTTAATTTTCGTTCATTTTTAAATTCAATAAAATCGCTGTTTTTGCCTGTACTGGAAGTTAAGGTGCTAGTAGTTGGTAGGGGTTTGAGGTTTTTTTGCTACAAAGATAACTGGCAATAATTATTTTTTTCGTTACCATACTTTATTTTTAATTTGTTGGCATTATTTTTATTAGATATATGAATTTGAGATCAAATTTGAGAGCTTCGCTGAAGATTCGTGGGTTTTTTTTTTTTTTTTTTTGAAATTATCGAATAGATTAACTATGATTTCACATTTTTCTAAATTAACAGAATTAATTTATGTTTTAATTTCATTGAACTATAGTGAAGTCTTACTAAGGATGTCACTTACCTGTTTTTCCGGAAGATGACTTGTAGTGAAGAATGAAGAAAATTTAAGGTTGTATTATCCAACGTTATTGTAATCCAAAAGGAGTCACTGATAGAGAAATATGAAAAGTTCATTCACAGTCCATTGGCGCTAAACGCCGTAAAGCAGGTGGTCCACCACCGCACAATGGGACGAAAGGAGTAGTTTATTGGACATGGCATTTTCAACCAATTATTTCCCCATAACAACTTTAATGAAGATGATGATGATGATAATCTATGTATTTTTTGTGCTGAATCGAATGTTGATATCTGACGATATTCGCAAATCGAAAGAAACTAGATCTTTTAGAATAAATCTGTTTGGTTTTATAAGAAATAGTATCCATTTACCAAACAAAAAGCGGGTTCTGAAAACTCGTATTATTACATCATTTAAATATAATCACTTGGGAGCATTAACATATTTTTCAGTCATCTTTCTTTCTGTTTTTACAACGTTTTTCTGAATTTCACTTGGTGTGTGTGTGTGTGTGTGTGTGTGTGTGTCATCAAATTTTCGATCGTTAATTTAACCAACTTCCCAGCAAGCTAGAGCTTTGAAATTTCGGGAATCGTTCGTACTCGCCTAACAATGCAATATTTATTCGTTTGCGACAAGTTTTAACTCATATTTCAATAATTTTAATAAGTCAAAATATTCTTTCCTCGAGGCGCTTTTAGGATTCAGGGAAAAATTTCTTTCCCCCTCTGGGAGCACCGGGCACTCCCCACGCAGCATGAGGTTATCGTAAACCTTTTGTACTCACAAAGGGGAGATACTATCTCCCCTTTACAATCTCCGAGATAGTAAGGGTTGCTGACTTTTAGTCAGTAATCATTCGCAAGAAAGAAAGTTTCCCATATTAGGCGCCATGTCTTATCACAATAATTTTTTCTGAATTCTGGTTCCCATTTTTTTTTTAATAGAATGACTTACAAACTTTCATGTTTTGATTTTATATTATGAATTTTTTAATACGCTCACAAATGTCTCTTTTTAAGTAAATTTTAAAGATAAAATAACTAACAGTATTAACTAATATTTCAATAATTTTCTCTAATAAACTTTGCCACCATATAAAAACGTTGCTTTTAAAAACGTTGGTTTTTATATCGAATTATTTACTAATCGGGTGAAATTTACCTATAATTGAATTTGATTAGAATGAAATACATACGTGTACTAATATTTAAAATCCTTAGTTGACTCATTCACTCACTTCGATCCACCTCATACCGCTTGACATAGACAGTTGATATTTTTTATTAAATAGGTTTATTTTATTTGATAGAGATGAGATAAGGGATTTTTCAAACCTATAGTTTCTTTAAAAACAATAAACAAAACTAAAAAAAGAGTCCGAATTTTAACTTTGAATTCAATTTCAGGAAGTTAAAGATGTGTAATAATTCAAACAAACAACTGTAATTCGCGGACAAAGTCACAGGTATCAGGTAGTAAAAGATTAAATTCGTTTAAATTTAAAGATATAAAATTATAAAGTACAAAATTTGTGGCAGGTTAATATAAACTAAAATACATAAAACAGAATATTAAGAATGGCAACAAAAACAATTTAAGTAATTAAATTCTTATTTAAAATAGCACATCAATAATATATATTGATGAAATTTTTAAAATATGGTGCTTTTGGTTGTCTTTCATCATAGGGTTCTTTTCTTCTTGGAACGCAACGTCTTCAACACAATCCATTAAAAGACCCTGCTCTTCTTCTTGACAGCATTCCACAATATACAAAAAAAAAAAAAAAAAAAAGCCTGCTGTAGAGTGATCTTCCTCGGTGACACATACAGCAACAGTTTCTGAGGACAACTTCTTGTTCATTTAATAAGAACACTGTGGTCTCAGTGTTGAAATCCTGGGAGCAGAGCTGACTCACAGATTACTTATAATAGCCTCATTTCATGATTTTCGGGACATTTTTTCTGGCTCTGAACAATCTGCATTGGTGAAAAGCTTTGTTGAGAACTTCTTGAGCCCCTTCTGAGAATTTTCCAATTGGAAAAATAAAACTTTCGATTATTTTCTCACTTTATGCTCAGTCATTGCGTGAGATACCACACGTAATGCTTGACAAAAATCTCAGCTGTTTTAGGGGCAAATGATCAGAATTTTCTGGAAAAATACAGCTTAAAAGAAATTGCTTACAATACAACTGCGAATCTTCTGACGACCTCTTCAATAAGTTCAGTGATTTTTGCTGCAGACTCGGGATCGTTAAAAAACATCCGTGCCACAGTGCCGTTATATGTTGCAGAATCTTTCTTCACCCGATCAACATGAAGTCTCAGCTCATCTTTAATTTGTTTTTGAATTTTCATTTTCCTTTTTTGCAGTTGGTTCTTGCGTAAATCTGTTTTGCAGACCACTTTTTGAAGTCTAGCTTATAAGAAATGTGTAATAAACACTCGAAAAATCTGATTTTAGTATGGCGAGGAAAAAGTCCAAACCTGTAATGCTCAGTAATTGGAATTATTCCGTCAATTTGTTTCAGGTGTTCATCATTGTTGGTGTTGCACCGCATGCATAACAACGTATGCAAGAACTTATACATGTCACAACATTTATGGTTTAGCCATTGATTATTGTCTTATAAAGTTCGTGTTCTATCATTATTTGATTAATCTGTTTAGGGGTTAGAGAAGAAAAATCTGATTCCATTATTTCCTTTTTTTTGTTGGATGTTTCCTTAATTTCTTTGCAGTTCAGAAATTTCACAGGTGTACAAAAATGTATCATCGAGGGTCTTAGATTTCCCCTTTAGACATTTGATGAATCGTCTGTATCAATTAATCTGATTGAAAATATCTTATTCAAGTGCAGTACTGATTCCTCCGTATTTATGCATTAGTTCGATGAAAACGGTTGTTTGTATACACTCTGTCTAGATGACCCATTGCATCCCCGTTTTGAAATGAGCTTCCGGTTTCTCTCTTTCTTTTAATCCCTCATTCATGGGAACTATGGACAAAATTTATAACGCGGTATGGTCTACGATACCCTACAGAGGACTTATTCCCAACTTAGTTACCTCAAGTTCTTCAGGATTAAATTCCTTCTAGTCTTTGTGGAGCTCATAATATGATGGAAAGAATTTCAATCCTGCTTTCAAAATTGCATTTCTTAGAATAAAGTACCACGATATGGATATATTGATAGATGTATATGAGACAAGTGTATCCTTGTATGAGAAGGAAATCACATTAAATTTCTAATCGACATCGCACATTTTTTAAAACCTCAGAATCTTCTGATTCATCCAATACTTTGTTAACGATTTTGGCCTTGATATTTTGTCCATCTGGCCTCAAATTCATTTTTGCAGCAAAAAGTAGATCTGTTGCCGAATACATTGCCCTCAACTCTCTAACTCTACACATTTGTGCAATTCAGAAAGTTCACCGAAAGGCATAACATCAATTGCTTCTGGAGACTGAAGAAATCCCTCGGGATAACCAAAACCTTTAATGAGCCAATCTTCATTTTTACGAAGAAAGAATTCTTTGTTATAATAAGCATTTATCTTCTTTTTTTCCAAATGAGTTCAAAATGATTTAAGCTCGTTTTCAAGAAGTAAAATGTTACTCTAAGATAAATTCAAAGCAGACGTCACAACAATCAGATAGAGGCGAGTGCCAGTCCGGTGGACTCTTTACTCAAAGTCATATTGAAGCCTTGTTTTTGTTTAATATTAAAACAAACATATTAAAATGTGCTTAATGCACAAATGAATTCTTTTAAAAAAATACATAAATAAAAGCAAAGGGAGATTAAAGAGGACAGGAAAGTGAATTAATTATTTATAATGAGGATGAGATTTTTAATAGATTAAAAAAGTTTTTTTTACTAATCTTTTTTTTTATATATCGTAAGATAAGATTATAAAAAAATCTTTATATATCATTTTTTCAAACCGTCAATACCTTCAATAGACTATGTCTAATCTTCAGCAAGAGGAGAGTATTATTTTATATGATTATTTTTTAAAATTTATTATTATTATAAAATTACAATAGTAATAAATAAAATATAATTTAAACTTTTTTTGATGATATGAAAGTTGAAGAAGAGGAAGGGAAAAGTAAAAATGGTGCTTGTTTGGCTGGGTGTACAGCGGCGGTCAGCAAACTAGTTCAAGAGAGAAGAGGTAGAGATGGCGACAAGATATTAAACAGCTGATGAAAAGCTAAATAGATGATGATGTAGGTCTTGGAGTGAAATGGTTTATTGAGATAGAGTTTATTGAAGGAGTGATAAAGGAATTAATTAAAAGGGCCTGAGTTGGAATGAAAAGTGTTATGGGGGAATTAGATGGAAATAACTATTGCAAGATTGGTAGGGTAGGGCATCGGTTCTATTACTGTGAGCAAAAACTAGCTGGGCTCTTATTAGAGGGTTAATATGACTTAGCCTATTATAAAATCTTCTAGAGAGATAGTTGATGTATTTAATAATAGGAGGGATATTGAGATCCCCTTGTGTATGACAGAATTTCTGACATTCCAAGATAAGCAGTAATCAGGCGGAGGATTTTATTTTGAAGGACCTGTATTTTTTTAATGTGGGTAGGTGCGGCATGGCCCCAAGTAGGAGAAGCATAAAGTAAGATAAGATAGAGAAATGGACGAAGGTAAACTTTTCCGATATTAAATTAAAGGAAACGATAAATTATTGAGTTGAATATTACATCAGCAACATATAATTAAAATTAAAGCAAACGATAAATTATTATTTTGAATATATTTAAGCTAAATGCAATTAAAATTGAAGCAAACGATAAAAAAATTGAAAAGTAATCTGATATATTTTTTAAAGTGATCCAACTAAAATAATAGTCCTTTGGGTGGCTAATAATTCACTGTTTGTCACAAACATTGTTGTTTTTATTGTAAAAATAATAAAATCCAAACGCAATGATCGAAGTTTTATGATAAACACAACCTTCAAAAACACACAACAAACATTCTAAAGTTAAAAAATGATGCTAATTTTACAGCAATATGAATAAAGGCAAACGATAAGGTGTTACAGTAGTCAATAAATTATCAAAATTTTTGATAATGCTCTTTTTCCATTTTAAAATAAAGAAGGACAAAATATTAAAGAAGATAATAAATTATGAAAGTTATAGAGGATATTCTTTTCAAATATTAAAATAAAGGCAGACAATAAAAAAATAAAGTAGACGATAAATTATTAAAGTTATCGACGATATTTTTTTTCAGACTTTGGAATTAAAGCAAACGATAAATAATTAAAATTAATATAACTTGAGAAAAATGTAACTATTATTTCAAGAAAAAATAAAATAAATCTGTACAGTATAATTTTACGTAACAAAGATTTTTCATTCCTTACGCGCGATTTTCTCGCAGAATAGAGAGAAGTTGGTTATAATTTTTGCATATTTCTCTCACAAATTATGTATGGTAGATTTTCAAGAAGTCCGTTTTTTGGAACAAGTAACTTTTTTATAATGCCCCCGTTGTGCCCCCGTAACGTTTTTTGTAATGTTGACTATAAAAATACTCAGAAGTTACTATCCTCAAGGGTTATAATCTACTTCAACCCGACTTATTTTTTATAATAATACTTTTCTATGTTTTAATAGACCTCATTAATTGAAAAAAAAAAAAACGATACAAGAACTGTATGAAAAGAGCGAATCTTCTAGGAACAATTAAACTGGGAAGATATAATTTTTTAAAATTAAGTCTTTTTGCTCTGAATTTCAGGTTTATTTTTCGCAATCACGGTGAGCAGCGTTCATACACAATGTTTATCCCTACATTTTCTTATACCTAAGAGCCTATAAGATGATGATATTAACTCATTGAACAGGGAAAAAAAAGTTTGATTTCTTCGGCCATGTCAAGAAAATGACAACTTCGCTCCACTTTGCGCCGGTGTACACGAAATTAGTCAACCATTATTGGCAACCGCCCTATTTGTTGACAGACAATGACGGTGAAAGATCCGCGAGAAGTTGTGAAACATATTAATTCTCGCAACGCGAAAATTTTAGCTGTTTTTATAGTCATTGGCTTCATAGGCTATCATGGAATTCTTCATTTGACATCAGGTATATTTAATATTCATTCATCAAGTGGTAAATTGTTTTGGTCCTCATATTTTGTGGAAACAGCACCTTCTGTGCTTTCGTTTTTACTCCTACGGATAGAAAAGTGGTTGCATGTATTTTTACCATTATATTTTATTTCATTGATGCGTTTTATCAATAATTAAACAGCAATACAAAATTTTTCGCTAAGATTTCATAGTTAATTTATAGATTATTGCATGTTCTCCCCAATATTAAAATAGTACTACAAATTCACGCAAATGTTCTTTTATCTTGCATTTTTAAATTTGTTTAGAAAGTGAAGTACATACTTTTGAATAGGATATTATATTTGCTTCTGTCGGTGAAAATACAGTTAAACCCCATCATTTGTCGAAATTTTGTGAAATCGCTAAATTGGCGAGGTCTTACGGAGTAACGCGAACCATAGAGTTCCAAATGAAAGTATGTGTTAAAAACTTTAACCAACATATTTTTCGTTAGTGTAAAGCCCATGTATCAAATGTAATCCTTGATGAAGTGTCTGAAACCGTTAACATCATCAATTATTTCTTTTTCGTCCACTGCTCAACCACACCTAGATCATCATTTCACTCAGGGGCCACAATAGCATAGTGGTTAAAGCATCGGACTCGTGTATGGTTGTTTTCGTTGAGTCGGGGGTTTGAGCTTTGATGGGACAAAAGACCCTCCATATAGCTGGGGCTGAAGCACATTAAATCTGTCGGGCCCAAAGTCCTCCTAAGGCGTGGTGTTGAAGTTAAGAGAGGGGGTGCCAGCTCTGGTGTTGTCCTTGTCACTTGACCGAGGTTCTAAAGTAC
>BMAW01027786.1:374094-452401 GCA_019974015.1 Nephila pilipes
GTGGTAAATTGTTTTGGTCCTCATATTTTGTGGAAACAGCACCTTCTGTGCTTTCGTTTTTACTCCTACGGATAGAAAAGTGGTTGCATGTATTTTTACCATTATATTTTATTTCATTGATGCGTTTTATCAATAATTAAACAGCAATACAAAATTTTTCGCTAAGATTTCATAGTTAATTTATAGATTATTGCATGTTCTCCCCAATATTAAAATAGTACTACAAATTCACGCAAATGTTCTTTTATCTTGCATTTTTAAATTTGTTTAGAAAGTGAAGTACATACTTTTGAATAGGATATTATATTTGCTTCTGTCGGTGAAAATACAGTTAAACCCCATCATTTGTCGAAATTTTGTGAAATCGCTAAATTGGCGAGGTCTTACGGAGTAACGCGAACCATAGAGTTCCAAATGAAAGTATGTGTTAAAAACTTTAACCAACATATTTTTCGTTAGTGTAAAGCCCATGTATCAAATGTAATCCTTGATGAAGTGTCTGAAACCGTTAACATCATCAATTATTTCTTTTTCGTCCACTGCTCAACCACACCTAGATCATCATTTCACTCAGGGGCCACAATAGCATAGTGGTTAAAGCATCGGACTCGTGTATGGTTGTTTTCGTTGAGTCGGGGGTTTGAGCTTTGATGGGACAAAAGACCCTCCATATAGCTGGGGCTGAAGCACATTAAATCTGTCGGGCCCAAAGTCCTCCTAAGGCGTGGTGTTGAAGTTAAGAGAGGGGGTGCCAGCTCTGGTGTTGTCCTTGTCACTTGACCGAGGTTCTAAAGTACAAGGTCTATCGTCAACAGCCCTTGTATTGCTTCAGTGCACCGTTAATAAAAGAACCAAACCAAACATCATTTCAATCTAACTCATTCACATGCACATTACAAACCAAAAACTCATTGCCCAATGAAAACATCACACATTAAAACAAATCTCTTTTGACAAAACACACAACAAAATTTCCTCCTTTTGTTCTACAACGCCTTTGATATGCATCAATTATATCTTTCCTTTTAAACAATCTCTTGGTCTCTCATTTTCATGCAAATTTAATGTAACATCCACATTACAGGTTACTGTTTGTAATCTCCATGTGAGATAAAAAAAAATTTAACAACTTGGATTCTGTACTTAAAGATATAAAATAGTGTGGTATTGGTTGATAAGAGGGAATTTTTGTAAAATTTTGAATATTTCTTACATTGTCAAAAATGAATGTATTGTTGAAACTTATCTATAATCTCTATATAATGAGAAAAGAATTTGAGGGTTAAAAGGAAACATGTTTAGTGACAGTGAGATAGAGAGAGCTGAGATTTTTTTTTATTGGAATCTTTTTAACGATGATAGTGTTTATAAATTTATTGTAATTATTGATTGAGAGGTAAATTTTTTGAAAAATATGAAAAATGGTATGAATCTTGTGGTATGTTTGGTCCATATGTATAGTTTATAATAAATTTGTTTTCATTCCTTTAGCTATAATTTCATTTTCTATTAAAAAATTTTTAGGGATTGATTCGTGTAAATGGCTGCTTAGTGATGGACGTTTTCAAGGTTTCAGAGTTTGGCAGCCATATGGTTGCATGATGCATTCTTATTCATCTGGGTGAGTTTTATTTATTGAGTTAGCATTTTATGACTAAAATTTTAATGTGTATTAATAATTTTGTTTGAAATCTGTTAAGATCTTATTTAATTTTTACTTGTATTTCTTCATTTCTGAAACTAGTTTTTAAACTGTGAAACTAGTTTTATTCAATCTAATTTTTCTAAAAATTCTATGCCTTTTAAATTAATATAATTTATATAAGCTTGTATATAAAAAAATGAATATGTATAATTGAAAGTGTATTTTTAACAGGATTTTTTTTATTTCTTTATTTAAAATAAAATTTGATTTTCCCTAGTTCAGAGGCATCACATGTAGTACCTGAAGCACTTGGGCCTCTTACCTCATAATAATTGAGTTGAATTTCTCCTAATGAATTGTTCCATAATTAAAAATAAAATTAAAAAAATTGTAAATGTTATTATACTAATTAGTTTAAAGGATTAATTTTTTAAGATGAATTAATTTAAATTTTAGGCTGTCAATTTCATCTGGGAAGAATTTCAGCAATTGAGTAAATAGGCGAATAAATTGTTGGTGGAGAAAATGTATCAAAATAGCTGAGCTCAAAATTTTAATTTGTCAGGCTTGTAGAGTTCATTTACAAAAGTTGTGATTTGGCAGTTTTTTCCCAACCGCGAAGGAGAAAATCATACTTTGAATGAATTTTAAGTTTATACTCTTTACATTTGTTAAGTCATTAAGAACATATTTTAAGTATCATTTAGCCAAATCTGTGATTTTAAAAAAAATTTAACTCTATAATGGGATATGTTTAGAAGAACAATGTGGTATTTTTAAAATGCACTTTTAAATTTAAGGGATTTTTTTTCTCATATTTTTTTAATTGTAAAAGTGCTTTTGATGATTTCCTGATAATAATATCTTATTTAATCTGTACTTATATGTATATTAGACTTCTTTAGGATGGTTTTTTTGGTTATTTTATATAAATGTTTCATTAAAACTGCTACTTTCGCACACATCCTTGGTTTGAAATTCGGCTATTTTCGAAATTGTATCAACTGTGTAAACTCTGTTGAGTGCTAAATGAAAGAGTGCAAATTTTACTAACCTTTTTTGCCTGTGGATCCAATAAAGTCTTAAAAATTTCATAATCATCATTTTCATGTTCAAATTTTTTCACTTCCAAAAGTAAAAAGATCCTTGTGGTGACCAGGTGTGAAAGAATAATTCCACTGTAGCTCATGCATGTTGTAAGAGGTAACTAAAATGGGGATCCAGTATATAGGGGTATAGCTGAGCACCTTGCCCCTGGGGATTATAACAGGATCTTGGAGGCTTGCCATCTTCAGGCAGGTACAGACATCATGACTCCGAAACTTCCTAGTTATATTTTTCTTTCCTATGGAGTTTACTGTCTTTGGTAAACTTGGGTGACTCACCCCTGGGATACCCTTCTATATTTTTGACCCTCCTTCTTGTCAACCAATTTTTCTTTTTTCAATTCATTCATACATCTAGATCACAGCGTTGGTGCATCATGGCCATATTTGACATTGTGCCATTGAAATACTATCACTCATTTGTCTTTTCAATTTTTTCTCATGTCTAGATCACAGTTTGACCTTATTTGGTGCAGTATGGCTATGCCTGGCTCTTGAGCCATTGAAATACCATCAATCACTTGTCTTTTTTTGAACGACTAGATCACAGCTTTATCTTGTTTGGGGCAAAATTTGGCTCTTGCAACATTAAACTCAACCATCACTCACTCCACAAGTAAAAATGGATGCAAGACTTGTTATTGCTCTTGTGTCATTTTCTTGCCAATCTAACTATATCCACTTAATAACTATGTATTCTCATAAAATAAACCCATCTGTTGATTAAACCATATCAAAATGAATTTCAAAATATTCTCTAGTCTTCTACAAGAATGAACAGCATGAAAGGATTTTTGAATCAGTATGAATATTAATAATTACTCTAGCTTGACGGTTTGATTGTATTGTTTTCTGCGATCTCTTAAAATTCCCACTGAAGCTTTTAAAAACAAATTTAACGAAATAAAAATTACATATGGTAATTTATTAAAAGAAGCTTCTTAGAAACTTAAATAAAAAGTGCTTAATATTTATAACAAAACTTTATAATTGCCTTAAAGTGGTGTATTAGAAATTTGAAAAGCTAAACAAAAGAATACGGAAAAAGTTTGACTAACCTATTTTGTTGGAGCATTTGAGAAATGTATCAAGTGTATACAAGAAATATGTGAATCATTATTGGTTTCACAAATTTACATGTATCTAATTTATCACAAATATTCCAAATCCTCCATTTTATCAAATATGTTAATCAAATATCTATCTTTATAAAGATTACCTTTTTTTTTTTAACAACACCATTCATATGAGAAAACATGTAAAAAATATCAGAAAAAAATGCATACCCAATTTAGTCCCCCATGTCATTGACTCAACTGGCAAAAGTTTCAAACCTACTTCACATGCAAGTGCTCCACCTTTGATTGGTCAAAGAAAAACCCTCATGAATTCTAAACATGTGCTTTAACCTCCACACTGATGAACACTTAACAATTCATATAGAACTGAAAAGGTTAGGGTTGCCATACTTGGTAATCTATTTCCAACAAATATTTCTGCTGCCATATGTGTGATTTAACTGCATTCCAACCAAATATCTCTATTCTAAATTTTATTTATTTCTACATCTGTGATATACAATTATTTTAAAAATCCAAATTAGTATTCACTTGAGAAAATTGTTGTGACAAATAATAAAACATCCAAAGTGTTTTGATAACATTTGGGCACTATGCAACTAATAGTTTTATTAATAACAAAATTGTTTCCTCAACTTAAACAAATTATTTGAGGGCTTCTGCATCTTCTAAGTATTAAGTGCCTAATAACTGTCCTAGTATATTACAGCTCACCAACATGAGTGTCATATTTAATATTTTATTGTCAAATTAACAAAAACAATAGAAATTAAATGTTGTTGACCTAAACTTGCTGTGTATTCAAACAAAACTAGTAGGTTTCATCTAGTTTTCAATATTTAAATAGAGAAATATATATATATATATATATATATATATATATATATATTGTGTGTATATAACTTAATAATTGAAATTTGAGTGTTTATTAAAGAAAATCTTTTATAATTCTGTTATTCAGAAGTTACAACATTTCCCTATCTTTCTGGAAATTTGTGGATGCCATCCCAAAAAACCGGTCATCTTTTGAATCAAAGAAAGAATCCTGCCAATTTTTGATACCTTGGACTGAAGTGAAGCGTATTCCGCAAAGTGCATTCTGCATTGACCGAAACAAATGGTAGTCAGAAGGCCCCAAGTTTGGACTATATGCCGGGTGGGGCAGAACTTCCCATCCACTATTTTCCGAATAGTTTTTAATGGGTTGAGCAACTTGTAGCTGAGCATTGTCGTGTTGGAAAATCAATGTCTCATGCCTGGTCTCCCATTTTGGCCATTTTTCCTTCAATGCTATTTTTAAATGAAACAGTTGTTCTCAGTACAGCTCTCCAGTAATGGTTTCACCTGGTTTTAGAAGCTCATAATACACAACTCCCTTCTGGTCCGATCAAATACAGAGCATTCAGCGTGAATATTCTCCTTCGGTGTCGATTTAGCTGTTTGGCTGGGCTTCATATACAATTTGTTGCACTTTGAGTTGTCGTTATGAATCCATTTTTCATTGCCAGTAACAGTTCAAAGTAAAAACAACTTTTTATGATGCTTGAGCAGCTTTTCAGATATGCGAAATGGCATTTTCTCGTCTCTCAGCTTTAACTGGTATGGCACCCAATTTCCTTGCTTTTGGATGAATTCCAATACTTTTAGGCACTGGGAAAGGCTTGTGTTCGATATGAGTCTTGATTGAGTAACGCTTCCTATTCATCATCTTCAAACTTTTTTGGCTCTCCAGGCTGCTCTTTGTCTTTGATGTCAAAATTGCCACTTTTAAAGCATTGAAACCACTTAAAACACTGTGTTTTCGCAAGAGCATGTTCACCATACAATTCCATGAGTAAACGATGACTTTCAGCTGCAGTTTTCTTTGCAAAAAAGTAACTCAGCAAAACTTCCCGCAAATGCTGTTTTTTTCGCCAATTTTCAAAATTTTCCATGATTGAAAAAAATATGATGTGCACAAGCAAATCAAACATTGTTGACAGCTTATGAATAGAGCTTCAAAATCAATGATTTGCTACAGTGCATACACAAGTGTTGACATCTAGTGTCAAATTCCTGTTTTAAGTTATAGACCCAATATATAATATATAATTTCTTTATGTAACAAATATTTCATGTCCAGTATGTTGTTATTGCTTTCTCTTCAGTAAAAATGTAAAAAAGAATTTTGTAAATTCTGTTAGAAACAGATGGAATTTTTGTATCCTCAAAAGGCATTTCCATTATTGTATTAATCATATATAAAATAATCTGAATTAAGTTTTGTTATTGCTCCTGATATAATCATTCAAATAATCAGTAAATCAAATATGAGCTTATGAATTCAAAACCTATATATGTTTCCACTAATTCAGGTGTGGGCAAATAGCAACCTGTTAAGAGTTTTGTGGCTTGCAAAGGCAGTCAGAAAACTGTGTCTTGAACTTAGATTTTCTTCTTGTGCTTAAAATCTTTCAAAGCAAAACTAGATCCATTTGCAATGCAAGCAGGAGAAGGTAATTATTATCCTTTCCCTTTATTAGGAAAACAGAGAGTACTTGAAAATGATTCTGCAAAGGATAGGGATCATCTGTAGGAGGATGAGGTTACAAGAAGATTTGAGACTTTATGAAAATTGAACCTAAATTCAATTCACTCTCTTATCCTGAATATTAATGACTGCTGATATTAACACAGCACTTGAGCTGCAGCTTGAACTTATTGACATACGGTCAGATTGCATTGTGAAAGAAATGTTAAATGCTATGACATTAACATTTATAGTGGTCATGGACTTGCAGCTGGCTGTTTTCTTTGAGTCACAGGTTGGAGCCTTGATGCCACTAAAGACCTGCTTTGTAGCCAAGGATGATGCACATAAAATTTATCTAGGCCCAAAGTCCTTTGGTGTGATGTGGAAGTTAGGAGAGGGGGTACCAGCTCAGGTGTTGTCCTTATCACTTGACCGAGGTTCAAAATTATGATGTCCGCTGCCAATAGCCCTCATGTTGCTTCTAGTGCAGCATTAATAAAACCTAACCAAATCAAAATAAAATTTTTATAAATTTTTGTTTTCTGAAAAATTTCCATGCATGTAGAAATTTGTTCGAAAAATGTTTTCTATATTTGTATCTACATATATTTGTGAGTAAAAATTTTCTTGTTTGAAGATCAGCAAGAGTAAATATAGGTATTCTTTGACAAACATTAACTTGCTGACTGTGATGAGGATTTCAAAAGCAATCACACTCCTGAATTTTAAAAAACAAAATGTATAAAAGTGTGATAAGAGTATATTTGTCTCACCAAACGGATTCTAAAATTGAATGTGCTTACAGCTATAGATGATATGAAATTAACAAAAAAAAAAAAAAAAAAAAAAAGAATAAAACTGCCTCCAATTTATTTAATTTATTGATTTTTATGGTACAATTTATACCTTTTGAAATGCTAAGTCAATTAATAAATGCACTTTTTTTAAAAGATGTGGCTACCGCTAATCTTGGTTTCCATAATGTGGCCTCCAAACCAAAACAGTTGCCCATCTTGGCGCTAATAAAAAAAATTGATGCTGAATTTCTTTTTAAAGAATTGCTCTTGGATCCATTCAGCCATAAATGTATCAATAGAATTACCAAATGAGATTTTTCAAATGCCTGATATTTCCAATACAAAAAGCCAGATTTTTCAATTTCCTTTTTTTTTTTTTGTCTTTGTAAACAGTGTTTATTTATACATCATTACAAAAATTTTGTGTTATATTTTCTGTGGTTATATTATTTTATTTGCAAATTCATAAATGACAATGTTGAAGACTAAAATAATTTTTGAAGTAGACTTTATTGTAGTTCTTAAGAATAGTATATATATAAAGCTTTGAGTTATATTTTGGAATTTTTTAAAAAAACAAATTGAAAACATTGCTTTTTATCCCAGGGATTCTCAGATGTGCCTGCAGTATATTGCCTATTGGGGAGGCAAAACACATGTTGTTTTTATTGGAGATTCTCGTATACGCCAGCTGTATTTTGGATTTGTGTCTTTGATAAACCCTAAATATGTAATTGAAAACAATATTGCTCATCATAACATTCACTATACTGATAAAGAATTAAAAGTCCGCATTGTAAGTATTCAATATTTTTATTTCTGTTTTAAAAGAAAATTGTTGTAGAGTATTTTGAATAACAACAAATTTTAAAAATGACAATTTTTTACTAATATTATGCTTTACTCAGTATTTTATACTCCTGTGCATTCATTAGATTTTTTCAAAAAATTAATGTAGTATAGAAAAGCATAATGATATATGATTAACATTTATTTGAAAATATCTCTGTACTGATAAATAATGTATTTAGAGACCAATGTACATTATGTTGAATATTATTGTGATTCATTTGTGAAACAACTTTTTTGGTATAGTATATTATTGAAGGTGTGCTTAAAAAGTATTTTTATTAATGACAGGTTGTCTTGTTAGATCATTTCCTTTCTATTATGTAGATAATTGACTCCCAAAATTAATCATACAGGTATCAGACATATATTGGGCTGTTTACTAAATTTTGAGAAATGGAATTGTTAGTTCCGCAGCATCAGATTTTTTTTTTTTTGTCTATGTTGCTAAAAATAGAGCATGACTGTTTAGTCACTGATCAAACTATTTCATAATTTTGCCCATAAAAAAAATCTTTGAAAATGCTTGAATTCTAATTTTTTGGAAACTTGGATGCAATTTATGCTTCAACTATAATTATTATGGCTATAATTAATGCCATATGTTCATTAAATTTGTTACAACACTGGAATTTTATATTGAATGTAAAATTATGATGTAAAGCTATACTAGATAAGAATAAGCCTACTTTTTTTTTGATTATTTAAAATTTAAACAAAATTAGCATTT
Organism: Nephila pilipes; assembly: GCA_019974015.1. Taxonomy (NCBI): domain Eukaryota; kingdom Metazoa; phylum Arthropoda; class Arachnida; order Araneae; family Nephilidae; genus Nephila; species Nephila pilipes. The sequence goes on from BMAW01027786.1 coordinate 382,813, forward strand.
ATTTATAACATAAAATACTTGGTTATGTTGCAATTATTTCTCATGATGGCTATAATCACTTGAAACCTAGTAAAATGTATATTTTACTGAATTTTTCATATTAAATACTAATGTATAATAATGCAATTAAGGAAGAAAAATTAGAATTAGAAAAAATTTCAGTAAATTCTGCATCTCCTCCATATTTTATGCATTTGTAACTCAGCATTTTAAATTATTTTTCATGATCTTGATATATGACTGCTAAGTAGAGCTAGGAGAAGAGAATCATTATGTTTTTGACCATAGAACCAAACTCAAAAACCTTAGAAGTATGAATGCAAAGTTAAGTTGCTTTGTTTGAGAGCATGAGAAGATGGAATTAGTTTTAATAAAAGTGTCGCTATGGTACTTTATATTTAATAGATTCATCATTAATAAATACACTCTAAGGTGCAATACTTAAGTACATATTTTGCATGTGAATTTTCTTGTATCGACTAAGTTATATTGTTTATAGTAGAATGAGATTCATAGTTACATGAATTGAAATAATCTCAGTCTGAAGAGATTAGGGCTTGAGATTTTCAGAGATATTCAAAATTACACATAATTTTTTTTAACAATATGCACCCATTCTCCCTTATTTCTTAATTTACATTATTTATATGTAAAATGAATTTTTTTTAAAAAAATGTGTTTTTGCTAACTAAATTACAAAGTCTTGATTTTTAAAATTAGAAATTATGAATAATGAATTTAGTTTTTCTAAATGCCATTTTAATGTGCATGACATCATGAAATTTGGGTAATGAAAAACTGTTAATTTTTTATATGAATAATGAAATCAGTATATTACAATCGAAGACTCGATAATTTTAAAATTAGTTTCTGGAAAATGTGAAGCAATATTGAGGTTAGGTTATGCACATTTTATAAAAAATATGATTATCATTGAAATTAAATTTAGAATCAAATTTATACAAAATTCTCTTAGTAGTCATCATATTTTGTTATTACATTAATATAATTTTAATATTTAAAAGGCATTGATATTAAGTGTTTACATATTCTTTTAATATATTGTAACTCTCATATTATTTTTAAGTATGTTGTTAATAAGCAGTCAACCAATCAATCTGATATGTCTAATTTAGTATGCTTATTCATTTAGTAACTGAGAAATTAGGGAAATTATATATATATATATATATATATATATATATATATATATATATATATATATATATATATATATATATATATAGCTAAAATTTTTAAAATATGATTTCTTTTATTTTCATATTTCATACTGTACATTTTTTTTATTAGTGCATAAATCATAAAAACGTAGTACTATTTTGTTCTACAAGTTTGAACAAATAATTATTAAACCGAAAATATTTTGAAATTATGATTGAATATATGTTTAAATGTTGTAATTTTGTTTTTATAAATATTTTTTCTGTTTTTTTGTTTATTTTTTTAAAAGATTGGTTCATATTGACAGTGATTTAATTTTAATCTCTGAATTTACAGGATTTCATCTGGGCTCCAATGGTTAATCAAACCATGTTTGATATATATAAACCTTGGATGCAAGATATCAGTATCAGGCCATCACTTATTGTGACAGGTAGTGGTGTTTGGGCTATAAAGATTAGCAATGCTAGTATGAGCATGTATTCTAGTTACCAAAGAAATTTATCACGTCTAGTACCAATGCTGAACAATTTGACTCCAACCACAAAAGTTTTATGGGTTTTACAAGATCCTGTACTGACAGAAAAATTACATCCCTCTAGGAAAATGATTACTAATGAACAAATTGATTTATACAACAAAGGTGCAATGGAATTGATGTGAGTAATTCATCATTTCTGTTAAATTCTATAATTCGCTTTAGAGTATGTAATGGCCTTCCTATTAATCAGTTTCATATTTGGCATTATTCAAAAGTTTAAATTGCAAAAATCATAAATATAAAATTTTTAAGAAAACTTTAACAGGAAATTGTGTTATAAAAAGTCATTAAATCTCTTCAAAGAAGTTTTTAGTGCATTGGTCATTAGAGTTATTAAATATTTCACACATACATAAGTTTTGATGAATATAATGCCTTTATAAATTTATGTAGTAGCTTATATAAGTTACTACATGAATCTTTTATTATATTCCAGATTGTGTATTACTTTTCCCCCCCATTTTTTCTTTAGTGTTATATTTATCTAGCTTTAAATTTATATTTTTCTAATTTTTTTTTTTCTTTTTATTATAGGTATTCTAGATTTTTGTGTATATTTTTAGTTTTTTTGGTTAGTTTTGGTTTTTATTTTATCATATTTCTTAGTTTAGAATATGTTTCTGTATATACCTGATAAAAAATTAAAATTGCTTTTCTTTATAAATTTATCTGTTTTCTTGATCTAGAAAGATCTTACCAATTTTGATTTTATGATTTTAAAAAAATTTACATTTTAGTAACTGGTAAAAAGGCAATTTCTTTGATTTTGTTTTTGCTTGGTACAATACTGTTATGGAATTTTTTGGTTATATTATTGGTTATTGCACTAACTGTGTATTTCTTGTACTTGATTGTTTTTGCATTAAGTATTTTAAGCCTTAATTTTAGATTTTAAAGAAATCTGTTTTTGTTAGTGATAACACTTATTAATTTTGGATTAGTGCATTAAATTATATACCTTTTTGTTTGGTATTATTAAATGCTTTTGCAATGTAATTTTGAGATTATACATGGATTTGGATGCAAATGGTTTTGATTATTTAGGTGATGAAGTTAGTAAGAATATTGGGTATTCTTGCTGTGGTACTAATAAAGTAATAGGCAGCTATAATAGTAATGATTTCTATAATGTTTGTCAAACTTATAGAAAATATAAAACAAATGTTTTTGGAACAAAATGTATGATAACCTGGATACTTTTAATAAAATTTCAAGTGAAAATTCCAATGATGTGTGAATATAAATGATTATAATAGGAAAAATGAAATGAATTACAGTATTTATAATAGTAATTATACTATTAAATTAAAGTATAAAAATTATGACAAAGATGTAAAACTTGTTCTTCTATTCACGTAAATTTTGAAAATGTTGAGAAATGTAATCAAAATAGAATCAAACATTAAAAAAAAATTATGTTTGGCAAACCATTTTATAAGTTTTTACTTTACTGTTTAACCTCATGATTTGAATATTTTGTACTTAAATAGAAATATTTTACAGGTTATTAAACATAAAGGTAAAAAAAAAAAATTTCAAAAAAATAGTAAAAATAGGTTAAAAACAAAAATTATTAGTTGTAAAATAAAAAAAGTCTAAATAAAATTGAAATTATAAAAAAAAAGATTTGTGCATAAAATAATTTTGAAAAGAATGGTATTAAAAATACTAAAAACTTTATTTTGGATTTAAAGGGAGGGGGGCAAGCAAATATTCTTAGACCTTCTAGTTAATTATAACAAAATAGACAGTAAATGTTTACTTATTAAAAATATTGCTAACTATGTAATATAAAAGTATAAAATCAGATTATAATAAAGAAAATAATAGTGTAGAATATTGTACTTTAAATTTTATGAATGATTCTTTTAATAAAAGTAATCTTAATGATATTTTTGATAAACATATGAAATTTCTTCCAACTAAAAATATTATAGTTGATATTTTTATAAAAAAAAAAAGTTGATATTTTTTAAAATTATAATGAAGAATGAAATAAAATGTAACTATCCAAAATTTAAGGATTTTATTTATAAAGGGTATATACTTGCCTTTACTGCTGATTTGCAAATAGCTTTAGTATAGGTATCAAGAGAGATTATGAATATGGGTACAGGTTCAGATTATTATCACAAATAGTAACCATTTCATTAAAAGGGATTTTTTATGAGGTCAATTTTATTAATCATATTGCTCTTAAGTATAGTTTCTTTGTTGAAGCATTAATGAATGTAAATATTTCATTAAAAAGATATTAATGATATAAATTTTAAAACTTAATATGGGATTAAAATATAAGATATTTGAAAAATAAGTTATAGATTTACAAAAAGACTTTATGAAGTATGTTGACAAAGCATCAAATAATTATGCAATTATCTGTCAATATTATAATTTATTAACAAACATATGGAAGAGGATAATGATTATTTAGAAAGTAATATTATTGACATAGAAATTAATTATACAATTAAAGCTCTATATAAAAAAACAGCTTCACAAATTAATAAAATTAAATTTCCTCAGATCTTTATTACTCCAAAATTTCATAAGCACCCCATTAAATTTGGAACTGTCACTGATGGTTACAATACTTACATTACAAAAGTAGGTAAATTATTACAGAAAATTTCACAAGATACTATAATAAATAATAATAGTAATAAATTTAATAAAATTGCTATCATTAACAATATTTTGTCACTTATTTCCTTAATAATATCTAAAGATTTATTTGCTTTCATAGTTATGATTTTAAAGACCTGTAATTTGATAGATGTAGATTATCTAGTTAAGGTACTATTAAGTATTTATATATCCTGAGGTGGATATGGAACTAATAATTATTCCATGTGAATATCTATTTATATACAACATTATGAACATAATTATATTGATAGATATTTTTACTATAAATAAATATATTGATGATCTACTGGGTTTTTGAATTATCATTAGCCTTCTGAAGATAAACCTAGCTTATCTTTTTATCCTACATATTAAAATTTAATTCAAACTTATAAAAGTAAATATGAAACAAAATATATATACATACAATAAAAAATTATGGATAGTAAATTTGATAGCAATATTTATGATGAGAGACTGTTTTAAATTTCACATTAATAAAGTACCTTTCTAGAGTAGCTGTTTATATATTTGTATTTTTAAAAAAACAATATTATAGGGATCGAAATTTTATCAAATTTAGAGAAATCTTTCAGAAACTGTACTAATTATGTACAGCAAGCTGCATTTTTAAATTTTTATTTCATTGATATATTTATATGTTTTGTGAATGAAAAAAGAATTAAATAAGAATATCCTTTTTATATTAAGGCACCACAGCAAAATTTTGATATGGAGCTCCTCTAGATTAGTTAGTCAAGGATTATATCAAGATCAAGTGGATGGATTGCACATGGGAAAAAATGCTCTAAATTATGTAAGTTTTGTGTATGTTTTCATAATTTTTAATTTTTCTCCCCACAATAGTTGGAATTTTAGGGAGTTGAATAATTTTGCTTTAATGATCTACACTGATTAACTATTCATTTACTTATTTATTTATAGGCTATTCAAATTCTCCTAAACATGTATTGTAATGATCACATGAATTACAATGATGGTACTTGTTGTAGTAGCCCTGAACCAGTTACTGTATTGCAGTTAATCACATTTTCAATACTTGGTGTTAGGTAAATTTCACCTTGCAATTTATGTGTTTTATTTGTTTTTTTAGTTTTTATTAATCTAGTAATTTGTATTAGTTTTTTGTTTATTTATAGAATTACGTAACAATAAAAAAACATCGACAAATGTCTTTATTTCTGAGCGGCTATAAATTAGTTTAAATTAATAAGCTAATATATTTAAGAAATTTAATAGCAAGAGAAATTATTTCATTTTTTAAATTTTTACATCAACTTATTTTGTTATTTTGTGATTATTGTGGGCTTGATTTTCAAAAACATCTGACTTTTACTGAAATTATTATTACTGGATATTGGTATTTTTAAACAAACTATTTATATTGTATTGCATACCCACTGCTTATTTGAATAGAAAGTTTTATTGTAAATAATTTTAAATTTGTTTTCAAAATGTTTACTCATTTTAGGGTACTTAATTGAATTGTGTCAATTGCTTGTAACAATATATTACTCAATTTTATTTTTGAAATATAGATCATTAGGAAACAAATGAAGAGTGATAATCTTTTATTTATTGATGGAGCTTTCATTGTTGAAAGAAATTCTAAAATTAGCAATTTCTCGATGCAAAAGCTGTATCAAAAAATTTGTGCTTAATTGATAAAAATTTATACTTAAAAAATAATTAATATCTTAATTTAATGTTTTTTGTAATTTTGAATTTCAATTCATAAAGAGAAGTTTCATTCTTAATTATTTTTGATTTTTTTATGTTATGTTGTAATATGTCTTATGATAGAGAGGCTTGATTGTACTAAATACTGAGTTGTGAAAATTATTTGACTAAACTAAATGCATAATTATTATAGTATAACTTATTTCTGTTTAAAGAAACATAATTTATGAAAAAATATTTAGTCTTTTTTTTTTCCGATTTAGTCTACTAGTTTTCGTTCTTTTGCATTCTGCTATAGACGTTGTCACCATGACATTGCTTATATAGTAATAACAGACTATTAATATACTTTGTTGTTAGAATGCTGTAATGAGAAACTTTAATTAATTATCTGAAGCATTGTTCCTTCTAAGTAGTGCATTCTGATTGATAAAAATTTCTTCTTAGTCATATATATGTGATGAATTTTCTTGTAGTGTACTGTATAATAACAGTAAACACATTTTTATGAAAAGTAGTTTACTATGACCTGTATGTAAGCACTACATACACAGTAAATTATTGACATACATTTACAAGTTTGTAATAAGAAAACTTTTACGATTATTTCAACCTCAGGTCATTGCTTTCTTTAGGAGGTATGGGCATCATGACCTTAAGGCACCCTAGTGATCTCTTTCTTTCCCATGGGGTTCACTGTCTTTGGTAAACACGAGTGATGCGTCCCCGGGATAGCCTAGTGATCCTTCTCTATTTTAGACCCTCTTTGTAAATCAGTTTTTCTTCTTTCCATTTTTTTTTATATATCTAGATCACATCTTTACATTTTACTAACTTTGCTCTGTCTTGCTGACCTTATTGGGCACATGGCCACATTTGGCTTTTGCCCCTTTAAAAATACTGTCACTCATTCATTCAAATGTCTAGATCACAGTTTCATCTTGTTTAGTGTATCATAGCTGCACCTGGCTCTTGCGCTATTAAACTACCATTGCTCACCCATGATTATTTCTCTGTTTTATTGAAAGTATTTTTGCTTCCAAAATAATACAGGTGTAATGATTAGTTAAAAAAATCTTTCTTACACATATTGTTTAAAAACATCCAGCATTTTTACACTCATGCACACTTTTCAACTGCAGCATCTTTGAAGTTGATCAGCCAGGTGAATGGAGGCTAGTGGAGATTTGCATCAATCTTATTTTAATCAACAATAAAATACTTATCATACATTAATAAAAAGATTGAGAGACTGACATTTGTTACAAACATAAGTTATTCACTTTTTTAATTACTATCTCACATAGATGTACTGGACCTCAAAGTCCTAAGAATAATACTACATTATCAAGATAATATTTTCAGTCCATAAAGATACACTCTATAACAAAAAAAAAAAAAAAAAAAAAAAAAAAAAAAAAAAAAAAAAAAAAAATTGACTCACCAAAAAGGAGTTGTCTGATGGAGACAAAAATTGGCAGATAGGAAAATTATGTATGGAATAGAAAATAATTAAAATTTCAGAAAAATTGAATGATTTATTTCAGAGTTACATAGTTACTAAGTAACGAGCTCAATAAGGTGTTGACCCACCTCTAGCCTGGATGCAAGCTGCCACATGACGGGGCATACAGTGATATAGCTTCCTCATGATCTCCTGCGGTATTTCTTGCCAAATTTACTCCAATTGTCACGCTAGGTTATCAACATTCCCTGGTATATTCAGTCGCCTTTCCATCATAACCCAGACATAATCGATTGGAGAGAGATCTGGCTGGCCAAGGAAGTTTTGACAAGCTGTAAGACAGTTCATAGCAACATGTACTGTATGTGGTCTGGCATTATCTTGCTGAAAAATGAGGCCAGGGTACTGCAAAAGGAACAATAGCAAAACAGGTGTCATTGATATACTGCTGTGCTGTAAGTTTGCCTCTAATGATGACCAAAGGGATCCGGCTATCAAGAGAAATGACACCGCAGACCATAACTCCTGCTTGAGGGCCTGTGTGGCATGCACTAGTGAAAGCAGAATCGGCACGCTGCCCTAGGAGTCACCAGACATGTCTTTGATGATCATCAGGACGCAGTTGGAAGCGGGATTCATCGCTAAACACTAAAAACACCCTAATCAGCAAGATTCCAACTTGATCGAGCCAAGCACCTCTGTAATTTAGCTCGACAGTGTGTAGGCGTAAGTGGCAGGTGGTCGGTACGATTGTAGATTTCTCTCTATCGGCCATCTGTGACTTCATGGTGGACACTAGTGTGTGGGTTGCATGTCTGATGGTTGATAATGATGAATCAGGCGCTCTGACAGCTCATCTGACAATCACTCTGTCCTCCGGATCTCCTTGTGCCCTAGGTTGACTACTACCATCATGATGCTGAAATCTACCATTGTCCACCCATTCATGCCAGCATCTTCTAATTGCTGCATTGCTTCAACCCATACAATGAGCAATTCTCCGATTTGCCCAACCTGCCTCTTTCAATCCAGTGATACGACCTCTTTCAAACTCTGACAGTTGCTCATAATGAGCTCGAATCATGTGATTTTTTCAGTCATTGAAAGGTATCCTAAATCGCAATGCAACAGAAAATTTGACCATTAAATTGAGAATCGCTTCTTATATACAACTGCTTAGTGCACAGTCCCGATGCGCTGTAGCTCCCGGTATTCTTTCATTGGACACTAAATTTTAATCATTTGCATGTTCGGTCCAAATGTCTTTGCTTACAAAATTTCATTACAATCGGGCAAATCCTTCTTGGTGCATTGTTCTTTTTGTTATAGAGTGTATTAATCAATTTTAATTAGTAGCATTTATATTTTAGATATTAATATGCCTGTCTCTGAGCTAAATAGATAAAACTTTTAGTTTTTATTAAAAATGTTGAATTAAATCCAATTATTCTGTAGTATGAATTATATTTTACTAACTTTTGTGGGACTTAAAATTTGTTCCTATCTAAAAGACGATACCAATCTACTAGTGATTTGTATCCATCATAAAGGTTTAAAGCAAAATTTTAATTTTTGCATTTTGTTTCCAATTATCAAAGTTATGTACTTGATTAAAGTCTTTTACAATTCTTTTTAACTGTTCACTATAGCTGAAATATAAGAGTAAATGAAGTCAATGTTTTGAAAATAGTTTAATTATTATTATTTTTTTTAAGTTGTTGTATTGCTCTTGCCATGATTATTCATCGCAAATGGATAAGCAGAAAGTTGCAATCAAGTATTCTAGATATTGAAGGTAATATTTTGATCTTCTCATAAATTTTCAATATTATTCAAATAAGATTTATTTTTTTTTTATCTATGTTTCCTATTTAAATTGTGCCTTCATGAAATCTATAGACTTAAAGCATGTAAAATATGTAAATTAGACAGATATGTACCTTTTCATGAATGTTTCAAATGAAGTAATAATTAAAAATAACGTGAATACTAACCTTTTATTTTTCAAAAATATTTTTGCATTATAAAGAGAGAGAGATTACTTATTGTTCTTATGTATTATAATCTCGTTTTGCTTTAGAAAATAGCTTAAATTTTGAATCGGATTATACTGTACAGTAGTAAAAAAAAAAAAAAAAAAAGATAACTTTGTTGACTTTTGTAATTATTATCCTAACTATACAAAATTGGTATCATGCTTAAAAGTTCAGTGGGAACTATATTATAGATCCATTTTTAATTTCATAAAATTTTGCTTGAAAGTTTCTCAATTATAGGTTATCAAAATGGATTCTCTAATGCTTAAAGGATATCTCTAATTTAAGAAATAAAAATTTTCTCAATATATGACAATTTTTTTTGTACTAACTGTGATAGATAATGATATTCCAAATCTAAAAGTGCAGAATAATTGAAAAATTAATATTAAAATTACTTAAAATACATACATACATATATATATATATGTGTGTGTGTGTCTTGTATATAAAAAAGGGGTTACGATTCTACAGCTTTCTGTACAAAAGGCTTTATATTAATTTTTTATTGGTAATTATCAATCCACTAATCATGCAATATTAAAAAAAAACAGGAAAAATTCTATGCATCTTTTACACTACCTAGTTTATGGCTTGTAACAGTTTTCTGCAGAAATCTATAATTATCTGATTGGAATAAAATTTGAAACATATTTAGAGTGTCCTCTAATCAATTCTGAGAAAAAGAAAGAAAAGACAATTGGAAATGGAAATTTTTAGCAGTTAATTTATTTAAATTATAGTTTAGTTCATTTTAGCCATTAAAAATATCAGTTTTGTCCAGCTGCAATGAAAACCATGAAAATTAATAAGGGCATTTTTTTTAGGTCTTTGCATTAGTACCCTGAATTAAAATCTTAATTACATAAACTGTTCTATATTTTCAAACTTGCTTGATTATGATATTTTTTTGCTAATTTAAGTTTAAGAGGAAAAAGATTTTTCAAGAGAAAAAAGTAGCAGAAAAAAGAGAAAAAGATTTTTTTTCTGTTATAATACCTAAGAAGCTTTTATTTCATGAAGTGTTATTTTACAAATAAAACATTTTAAGTATTAATGCTTTGTTACAAACATTTACATTTGTTGCAGGACATTTGGCTAACTAAAATTTTAAAATCACTTGTCTCTAAAATTATTTGTTAATCATTTAGCGTATTTTATTAAATAGTAAAGCAATCTTGTAAAACTAATTTTCCCTCCAATTTGAGTTGTGATTGCTAAAAATATTTATAAGCACTTAATATATCATTAGCAGAAAGCTGAAATTATAAATTAATATTGACATTTAAGACAAGTTAAAATTAACTTATACTGTAAATTCAAAATTAATGCATTGATTACTTTCATTTTCGTTATTCTGTTTCTTAGTCTGAATTGTAAATTTGATTAAAGTAATTTAATAATTGAAGAGCTGCTATAACTATACACAAGTATATATGCACTTCTCTATTATGATACATTTAACTTTTCATTGTTCATTATTTCATATAAAGTGTTTTGTTGGATTTTCATTCCAAAAATATGAGAATCACTGCAATATATAATGAATATTTTTCTTAACTAATTTTTACAATGAAATAATTTTAATTCTTAGATTGCTTCTTAAACATATGAGTGATTTTGGTGTGCCAGGTTTCCTTATTACGAGTAAATGATTAGATGTCTATAAATTTTGAATAATTATATAAAAAATTGGGAGTTAATAAATAAAGATAAAATTATTTTAATTTTGAAAATAGGATATAACATGATAGAGTGAAATTTCTTAAAAGTTCATTAAATTATTTTTAGGTCTGTAAATTCAAAAATTGGAGGGATCATTAAATTAAATTATGTTAAATATGTCAAGCTATGGTGACAACATATGTTCATTTTCTTAAAAATGCATAAATGAAGTAAATATAAACTTAAGAAGTTCATAGTAATTACTTTTATGTAATATGAAACAATTATTCTTTTTAAAGATTTCATTTTCTGTAATTTTAATATTATTTACATTTTAAATATTGCAGCTCACTTGCAATGCATGAGATTAGATTATTTGTGTACAAAAACATTTCTATTTAATTTTCTTAGGAAATTCAGTTGAAACAAGAGAGCTTCTTTCAAAATTTTATAATGGATCAATTTCAACTGAGGAAGATATTTTAACTTATAGAGGTAATTCATTTTTTTTTTTGTTTGTTTCCTAAGGTTTATTCTTATGTCACATTAAATATTAGAATTATCTTTGAAATAACTATGGAATTGATACAAGATAAATGCAATATTAATTTTTTCTTGTATTAATGTCCCTTGTTTTCTGCTTTATAAATTATTTCTTTTTTACTTAACTTTATTTTACTTGACCTTATTACTTTAATTTCTATTTCAGAGCAGTTTGAAATTTATACATACATAAATATTAAAAACTTGTGAAGATGATAATTATAAACTATTTGTTTTTGTAGTGTTCAACTCATGAGTTAATTTTTTTGCTTTCCTTTATTTTACTGTCACACCACTGTGTAGCAATGGTCATATGTACAAATTAGAATTGCACATGTGTACTCATCTTAACATTGCTTTTATTTCATTTACTGGAGCATATCCCAGGATCTTGTAATGTTGCTAAACATTCTTTTATAAATTGCTTCATAAAATTTTCAAATAACATGAAACATATAAGTAAAATATTAATACACATAGAAACAATTATTCTTGAACATTATTTTAGAAATGCAACTGTGTTAATTATTCAAAGGAAGAATACACAACTTTGCGATAGGTCATTTATAATAACCCTCAGGTATTGACTGTTTTATCTTTCCCTGGGTAAGCATCAGTTATTCTGCCTGATGACTACCCGCCGTGTAGGCGGGGCTGATGCACGTTAAATCTGTTGGGGCCTAATGTCCTCCTGTTGGTGTGGTGTGGATGATAGGAGAGGGGGCTGCCAGTTCAGTTGTTGTCCTCTTCACTTGACCGTGGTTCAAAATTACGAGGTCGGTCACCAATAGCCCTCGTGTTGCTTCTAGTGCGACGTTATTAAAAACTAAACTAAACTAAATCTGCCTGATGACTATTGACATTGTGGCAAATTATCCTCCAAGCATTTTTTTTCAATATTATCTTTTTTAAATTTCCATTACGATCTTTGTTGTAGATTGTTAAAGTGCCATCTTTGTCAAATGTTCTGAAATGGTTTTGTAATTTTTTACCACTGATTAAATTTATTTTCATTAATGGTCATCAAGTATGGTTCAGTTATGGGTGTAATTAACCTCCATAAGAGGAATCGAGTCATTGTCAAAGCATCTAAATCCTTTATGTCAGTAATCAATGGAACTAATGGTCTGGAATGGAACATAACCTCAACTTGTACAGTTAATGTCAAAAACTCTTCATATGTTAAATTTATATTTATTGCTATTCTTATAGGGTGATATTTAAATTACTTCACACCCATCTTCCAAAGGCCTCTACATTTTGATCAGTGCTGATTTTGATACTAAAATGCATCTGTCACCTATATTATTAACATTTTGGAGAGCTGCTCAAAACTGTTGCCCCTCCTCTGTTTCTTTTATGAGGAGATGATTATTCCAATTTTTAAATTCAGCATCCATAATTTCTGCAAGAAAATATTTGATTTGGAAACTACTAAACCTAGAAGCACAAGTATATCAAATATGTGAGCTATTGATTACAGTTCCTATAACTTAGTAAAATCAAAATCCTTTTCTTTTTGTACTTGGAAAGAAAACAATTTTTCATTGACCTTCAAGCGACGCCATTTGTCTTTGTTTCTTCTGGATTGGAAAATGGATAATTTTCATCATTGTTTGCAGTTAATTCAGAATTATATCTACACTATTTATGCTGTGACATATCTCCACTATTCAAAATACCAATTAATTTGCTTGAACCTTTTTGTAGTAGCTAAATGATCAGAACCTTTAATATGTCATCCATGTACAAAAAATCACTTCAATACATCACAATCTAAAGATAAGTTTTTTCTTTCTTTCATTGCAAGTTGCTCCATTGTTTGCACAGCTGAAAAAAGAACACTTTTTGTCCTGTACGTGACAGTTGCAAGTTGATTAATTTTCATTGGATCCTCTACTTTTCTTTTTCTGGAAGAGTTTTTGAAGTTTGCCCTGAGATGGGTGCAAAAAAAAAATCATTTTATACATCGTTTTTATATCTGCTGTGAAAGCATAAATATATTTCCTAAATCTTATTGTTATAGCAAACAAATCATCTGGAATTACATCCAGATTCCTTTTTTGTTTAAAGTGGACATGTTAAAGACTACTTGGTGTGCGCAAGTTTTACTTTCTGGATCACAAACACCTAATGTGTGTGAGGAATGTAGTATGATCCTTTAATTCCTTCATTTTCCTTTCACTACATTTATGCATAAAATTTAAGTAAAGAGCTGAGTAATTAGGGTCTCTAAGAAAACTATTCCAAAGTGCATCCAGTTTTCTAAGCAATTTCTCTTGACTGACTTAAGAATGTTGGGTCTTCTTTTAACAACATTTTAACTACATAATTATCTCCTGGTGTTATCCCTTTTATAATTATCTCAACAATGCTCCTAACAAATTAAATTTTCCTTATTTTTAGGAAATAAGGAGTCAAAATTTTTATTTTCTCAGAAATATTTAAGAGTATTATCAAAATTATTATCTCCTTTTATAAATCTGCAGTCCATTTTATTTTCTTTTTCTGGAGGCATGCACCTAAAAAGACTGTGTTTTGTAAAATTAGTTTGCTGTTTTGAATCTGAATTTGACCCCTTCTCCAGAATTCATAAAATACTTCCTCTAGTAGTATATTTACTTGTTTGGGGATATTGAAATCTTTTTCTGATTATATTAAAAAGTTTCGTCTTCAAATATAACTTTTGCCATCATTAGTAATTGATACAGTTACTCTTGAGCTAATTTATGCTGACACATCATTAAGATCTGACATGAATATTTTTATTCTCTTGTTTCTTTATTCACAACAAATCCACATTGTCTTTTCTTAAAAGTTATAATCAAAACCATATCTAGTAAATAACTGCAATGGACCTCATTGCCATTATTGTCTATTAAATAACATATTATGGTACTCAAAATCAATCCATTTTGAATGTTTAGAATGACTCATAAGTGTTACACTACTAGGAGGAACAAAGTTGGGAGTATTTATATTTTAAGGCATAGCTTTTTTTGTTTTTGTTTTTTTCTTCCCCAGTTGTTGAAGCAAAACAACTTCATTTCTATATGTATTTTGATTAGTAATATTGGTATCACATTCAGTTCTTGGCCAGTGGGTCACCAAAGTGGAGAGAGGAAGCTTAGAATCATTACTAGAAGAAAAGCTATTACTGCTACTTATTTCTACCACTTCACTTTTAGTTTAGTTTGGTTTTTCAGAATAATGTATCATAGAATGATTGTGTTTATTGCACTGTCTTTGTTGAGAACTTAATGTAAAATCTTTAATTCCGTGTTGAGAAGAAAACAATTAAAACAAAATTTCATTCGATTAATAAACATTATTCGTTCTTACACTGACATTTTATTGAACTTTATGCATTGCCCTAAACAATGTGAATTCTTACATTTAAGTATTAGCTGGGTGGGTTTTTTAGATATGAAACAAATGCATTTATTTTGTTATTCACTCTTTACGTATAAATTGCTTTAAGTTTCGCTGCTGCTAGTGTACAAGCATGATTTTTTATTGGAAATGTACATTTTTCTATTGTGGACATCATATTTATTTTTGTGATTCACATTCCCACCACAATTTAGAAGATGAATTTAATATTTAAGTAGAATATACATCAATATAGTTTCTGCAAATCCTTAAATTTTTCGACCCAAAGTTTTAAGGAATCAAATGCACTTGGTAGCAGTGTCTACTAAATTTAATATAGTATATGAGGGAAATCATTCTAAAAGGGTGAAATAGACATAAATTGTTTAATATGAGCATAAACATGTTCTCTATTATTTGAATATCTGTTACAGAAATAGGCTGAATTATTCTTGCTGCATCAGGATGAAGACACAATTTTAAATAGGAGAGTTTTTTTAGTATTACTTAAATTATTGTTATGTATTTTTTCTAAAAATCCCTGAGACATAGCCAATCTTGAATGTTTATATAAAAAGCTGAAAGCTGGAGAACCAGAAGTCTCAATGTTTCATCTGAAGTAGTATTTACATCACTGTTTTCTTTTGAAGAAACTTAAGGTTTTTGGAAACTTGCTTTTGATAGATTCCCTTGTAATGACGCAAATTATCAATGCTGGATTGAATCTCTTGTTATTGAACGCTTCCAAATATTTTCTCTGACAATTAGCAAAAATATTCTTAAATGCATTAATTAGCTCAGAATTTTAAGAGTCAGTTTTACAATCACATGATTCAAGTTCTATTAAATCTAAGCCCTGGATTTGAAATTATTGTCCTTAATTTTGATATTTTAGCTTTTAATATCTTTTTAGCAATTTTTTCTACTTTTAACTCTGATTCAGACATTTTGAAAAAGAAACTCACCTTTTCGATACAGAATCAATCACTTGAAGAATGGGAACTCTCTGAATGCACTGAAAAAAAAAAGTTCACAGTTCACAAATTCTTAATTCACTTGATAGGTATCAGTACACTTGAAAACAATCCCAGGAATAGAATTTTTCTTATTTATTGCTCAATAATCTACCAAACCAGACATCTAGTTCAGATTGATTATCAGTTGACATAAAGCACACTTCACCGTTTTTGAATTTATATAACACATAGGCTGCTCAGCCTCCTTACAAATAAAAAGGTTTTGTAATACTCAACTCTTATACTCCTTTTTTTCACTCACACCACTGCCTAGCAGCAGTCATGTGTACAAATTGGAATTGTGAATGTGCTCTCATCTTAACATCACTTATATTGTTTGAAATAAATACCTTTACCTTTAAAATTGGATACATAATTTTGGAATACATTTTACAATTTGAACATTATAAATGAGTGAAGCAAGCATTTCTGCATTCGTTAGATGTTATAAACTAAAATTGATCTTGACTATTATCTATTGAAAAAGATTTAAGATCCAAAATTTTACCTTGCAAATAACATATTTTGAAATAAACATGAATAAGATTTATTTAAATTGTAATATAGAGTAAAGTAAATAAACACGAGAAGATTTATTATACCCTTTTATTATTAATTTTATTATTTGGATGCTAATTATTTTTAAAGTTTTTTTTGATGTTATAATTGAAGAGTTACAGTTTTATTGTAATAGTTTTTTTTTTTTTCATTGTTAACTGCTTAAATTTCATCATAAGTTTAAGTTTGTCTTTGGATGAAAAAGTTTAAAAAACACTGTTTTAAATTGTAATTTTTAGATGTTTGTATTAGAATGTAATTATGATATTTTAATCATTTGTGGAGTGTAATAAATTGCCAAAGCAATTCTGAAAAATCCTGTAATAGTTTTTGACAGTTAACAATTTATTTTCTCCAATTTTATGTAATTATTATATTCTCACTTTATTCCTGATGGTAGGCAGAAAAGAAACTTCTTTTTTTGAATTGGTAACAGCACTTGCTCGTCTTACAATTGTGATGTCTTACTTTTTCCTTTGTGATCGGTAAGTTTTTATAAAATGTGAGCTTTTTTAAGCTATGTATGTAAGCAATTTCTTTTAAAGAATAGATTTTAATTACATTCTGTTTTTAGGAAACCTAAATTAAAGCAAGTTCTCAAATTCAGTTTAACTGATTTCAATATTTGGGATTTTTAAAATTTAATTCGTTTGGAATATGCAGAATTAAGTGATAAATCTTGATACCAAGAATTTTGTGTGGTTGTATAAAATATTTATTTCATTTAATAAGCTCTTTTAAATGTATGTTTTTCTTTTTTGCCATACTTTATACTTTAAATATTGAAAGAAAATGATTTTATTAACCAGTTATTAAGTTGAATTGTAACTGTGTGTGTGGTAGCTTAGTGTTCATGTTTGCTGATTGGCAACTGGCATTGTTTTTGTCAAGACATGAGTTTTGAACCCTGGTGCCACTAAAGACCCACTGTGTAGCAGAACTAATGGATGTTAAATCTTGTCAAGAAGTCCCTAATCCTCCCATTGACTTGATGTGAAAGTTTGGAGAGGGGGGTGCAAGATCAGATGTCCTCCTTGTCAGTTGATTGAATTTCAAAGTTACGAGGTCCATTGACTTAGCTCTCATGTTGCTTTTTATTGCAACATTAATTAAAACAATAAAATCAGGTTGAATTAGATAATAGAAGGTTTTAGTTTTGTTACATTGGGTATAAGTTTAATTCTCATATCACGTTATCGATACTGATATTGAATGAATAAAGAACTGTTAAAAATTGTTGTCTTTTATAATATGTGGTCTTTTATTTTTTTAAATTTGTGTCTTGATGTACTAATGGTAAAAAAAAAATTTAGTCTTTCATAACATTGAATAAGTAAGTCATATAATTAAGAGTTAAGTCTATTCTGGAAGATATGTTTTGAAAATAGATTATTTTTAAAATAAGAATTTAATAATTAAATTTTTTTGTATTTTCTTTAATGTCTCAGTCATCTGCTAATTGAGAATGTTAACTTATATACATACAGTGTTAAGTTTTTAATAGTATGGTTTACATTTATGCATAGTGCTTCTTTTTCATTAAAAATTTTTTAGGTACCATTAATATTATACTCATATTATTAACATCTACTATCACTGTCAGAATCGATGCCTACAGATTCTTATAAGTGTTTTTACTATGGATTGTATTTGATACTTTTGTTTGTTGCTGTAAAAATTTTAGTTTAGCAATTATTAGTGTTGCTACATTTAATATTTTAATTAATCATTACCAAAAGAGCATTTGTTTATAGTTACCAAAATAGTTTTCACATATGTATATTCTTACGGATACAAGATGACGCTTCCCTGCAGCGTTTCTTTTGTAAGGGAAACGAGACATTTGCAGATATTCATCAGTCAGCTAGGGAAAGTTAATTTAAAACCATATAATCTGTTAATGAATTTGGATGGTTATCAAAATAATGGAAACATCTATCTATGTGTGTGGCTTTTATGGAGTTTGATATAAATGACTCACAAATGTAACTACCAGAATATTTTTTTTAATGCAAGTAGTGCATATATTTTTCTACATTTAGCTGCTTGTTAGAAGGCTATGGGCATGATGTTTTATTTTTGTATGAAGAAAAGTATCTAACCTTGGGCTTTCATATAGAGCAAATTGTAGGAGTGCTAGTTGGAGCAATTGTAACAGCTGCTACTAACTTTATTGGTATTTCTCAAGAGTTGTACCTGAATACTAGGGAAACCAACTTCTGTAAAGCAGAACTGATAGCAAAAGCTCTAAAAGAGAGTTTTGAATGTGGATTCTGACATTAAAAAAATTATTGCAGCCTAACTGACCATATAACTCAACCCAGTATCTGCAGGTTCCTGTATGAAGTATTTATCTTTGGAAAGAAATTGAACAAACAATAGATCTTTGGCAGAGTGGCAATATGGAGATAGTGAGACATAATAGATAGAGATAGCTACTTATAACTGATTTGAATGCTGATCATCAAAAAGTCTCAAAAGGTACCACAACCATGAAACTTGTTTGAATATTGCTTGGAAGAAAATATCGTTCAATGATTCGTCATTCATGTTGTTCCCCACAACTGGATGTGTGTGTATTTGGTGAATGTGTTTTCACAAGTATATCACCAAACTACCTATTTCCATCTATGAGGCATGGAGGTTATACTCAATCATGATTTTGACAGCAATCTCTTGGTTTTCTGGAGACTTTTTTGTCATTATAGTTGGCTAATTGACAGTGAGAGACTATGGGTATTTTAGCCACTACCAAGAACATCCAATTGTGCACACATTGTTTCTTTCAGGAGATGCCGTTTTTCTTAATGATAATACTTCAATTCATACATCTAAACCTATCCAGGTGTGGTTTGAAAAATATGCAGTTGAAATCACACATCTCTGTTGATTGTCCCAGTACCCAGATCTCAGTATTAATGAGCCAGTCTGGCCGATTTTAAAGAACAGAGATTATAGCTGATATCCGCTGCAGCCTTTCTATTGCACTGTTCTTGTTATTTTTGCAAGTAATTGTTTAATATTCTATTAAAAACATAAAGGATATGTTTAAATTTGTTCCTAGATGCATTTTGGTTGTTTTACATGCTGAAATTGACCCTATGTTATATAAATTATTATAAATTTTGTATTGTATTGTGATGCTTTCATTATTTTGACAACCACTTGTATTTACTTCCTTCTTTGTACACGGACTGTGGAAGAAAAATTGATTGATGTTCAGTCTTAGATATTAGAATTCTAATTTACTACATTGACTGTCATTCAAAATAGCAGTTGTATGTTAAGCAGAACAGGGTGTTCTCATCCAAGGCATAAAACTAAGAAAGTTAAGTACCATCTCATGTGTCATCCTTATCATGTAACCATAGTTGAGTAGTACCAGGACTATCACCAATGGTCCTCTTGTTGTTTTAGAGAAATGTTAATTTAAACCAAATCATAGCCTTTTGTAACTGACTGAAATTAAATATTTCTGTGTATGTACATGAACTGTAAAATATTTTTGTTAGATTTTTTGCAATAAAGAAGATTTTATAGAATTCCAATTGTTATTAAAATATTGTTTTACCCCTTCTAGAACTAACTTTTTTATGAAAGAAAACAAATATTTCACCTACACAAACTTCTTCCTGCCTTTGGGATATTTATTTGCTCTTGGATTGTTTTTCACGGAAGAAAGCCAGTTTGTAAGTTTAAACCTTATTTTTTAAAATGAAGTTTGTAAATTTATCAATTCAGAAACTCATATTATATTTTATTCTGAGTCACACTATTTAAATTTATAAGATTGTTGATTTAATTGTGACAACTTTTTTTTTTTTAAATTTCTGATATTTTTCAAAGGAAAAACATTTTGACTATATATTAACTCTTATGTCACAACAATATTTTTTTATTATTTAATCTAAGTAAGTGCACTGCATTTTTTTCATTTCTATCATTCCTCATATAATGTACAGCTGTTAATTGAGTTATTAATTAGATCACTAGCATTATCTATATTTTTACTGTTATATCAATTTTGACTAGCTGCAATGAGAAATGCACAAAAGTTTTGGAGTATTCTCCTTTTTTCGATGATGATACATGCAGTTTCTAAAATAGTGTTGTAAATGGCACAGTGTTATTACAGTTATTTTTGTGTCAAAATTATTGGTATCTTTTAATTTCTTCTATTCGTTTCTTAGATAACTACAGATAACAGTCTGTAAGTTGATTAATAGTAATTGATATTTTTAATATTTTCATAACCAAGAAATTGATATTTAAGATTATTTACAAAGGATGATATTTCGTCATTTATAAACACATGATCTGTGTGTGATATTTATATTACAACACTCTGGACAAGGTTGTTTTCTTGTTATAGTTAATTCAGCTGCAAATATGCATAAATATGTTGCAAAATTAGTCAAAGGAACTGGCATCAATAGTGACTTTAGAAAAAGTTCATAATTTTTGCTGTCAGAGCCATAACAGTATGTTTTGAACTTTTATCATTATATATATTTTGTATTATAATTTCATTACAAATAAGTAACTCGATTTACTGCTTATTGCAAAGACATTTGGAATGTGTGTCAATTATATTTGTAAACATCGGTATAATAACTGTGTTGCAAATATAAGTTTAATTTATTTTGGTTTTAAAATCAGTTGCCAATGTCATGAAGTATGATATTAGTGTAATAAAGTCTTGTGAAATGATGAAATGTCACTTGTTACGGTCAAAAGTAGATGATTATCTGTATTGTTACAATTTAATGTTTAATTTTTTAAAATTTGTTCTAAGACACAAGTTCTTCATCGTGATCAAACAAATGAATGGAAAGGATGGATGCAGTTGCTAATACTGATTTACCATATGACAGGTGCTAGTCATGTAAGTTAAAATTTGTGACTTTTTTCTTAATGATTTTCTTGATTTCTTAATTGATTTCTGATTTCTTTCAAGTAATGTGCTCTAGTTTGAATACAATCGTGTTACATTCGCATATTAATTTGAAATTAAAAGTAATATTATATAATATATGCCATTAGCTTATTGTGTTATTCTGATGCAACAAAAGAGAATGAGCATTTGAATATTCCAATTTTTGAATATGGTTATGATATTTGGGATGTGTATCATTATTAAATTATGAATAATAATGAGATGTGAAATACTGCATTTTCGAATTTGAAGTTGATTTATAGATTTCTTCATTTATCTTTAAGCTTTATTAGTAAATAAATGTCTGCTTAAAACTACATATGAATGTAAAAAAATGTTATTTAAATCAATTGATAAAGTTCGTAATTTTTGCTATCAAGGTATATTTCTAATTTTAATGCTCTTCTTGGTTTAAGTAGAAAATTAAGAAACAAGAAGAAACATTGTACACTCTTAAAATTATAATATTCCATAAATATTATTAATTCATAGGTCTTGTCAAGTGTTATTATCTACATGTAGTTTTGTAACCTGTATTCTTTATAATTCTTGTTATGAATACTTAGTCGGAATTAGAAGTAAGGTTTGAACTGACTGTAGGTCTCTTGTAGCTATATTACAATAATAGTGGTCAATATTTTTCAATGTTTTCATAGAATTTATCCTCTCAGATGCTTTCCTTCTTTAGTTAAGTATCTTTTACTCGGGTGATCTTTCCTCTCTATGAGTTTTACTGTTTTTGTCAACGTGGAGACCCTCTGATGCTCTAGAGATCTTTCATCATTAGTTTTTGCCCTTCTAACAATCAATACTTAATTTTTTCACCTATGAGAAATATAAACATCTGAAATTGAAACTCTTAAAGTTCTCAAATCTGAACAAATTTTGACATTTAAAACTTCTATTGTATCTTTTTATAAACCCATTCAACTTTGCTTATTTAAAAAAAATTTGACATCTAGTTCTTCATAGTAATAGAAAAATTCTTCTTATCGTTTTATATTGTTATTATGTAAAAGCTCTTAAATGTAAGATAGCTTAACTATCTTGCATTTAAGAGCTTTTTTTTTCTTTCTCTAATTAGTTTCCCCCTTCCTGTTATAAGAGTATACTTTCAGTTCTTAGAAGTACTAAATTTTCTGAACTTTGACTTCAGGAATGATTGGATGTGAAATTTTAATGATTTGCAATTTGTGATTCTATTGAATTTTAATTTTAGTAATAACAGGACTACGGACTATAACTTGTGTCTTATAAAATTGGTAGACTTTTTTAAATTTTGTTATTCCCATTATGGTTTCTTGGAGGCATCAAATTTATTTATGAAGAGTCTATGAAATGTCTTAAAATTATCCTTAAAATCTACAGCTATATGATATGGACTTGGATTTACCCTGTATATATATATATATATATTAATATGTTGAATGGATTTTGTATTAATTTGCATGTTTGCTAACGAAGAAAGCTTTGAAGAAATATTCTGGATTTTTATATGAACATTTTGCCTAATTTTGTGTTTTGGTGTTAAATGTATAGTGCTGTCATGTCTCTTACCAAAAGTGACCTATAAGTATGCCAAAATGAGCAATATAATCTCCCATTCTCTTTCTTTTTTATTCATATTCTTGATTTCTCTTTACTTTCAAAGCAGAGAATTGTGGACTATGAAGAATTTTAAATGCTTTCTCTTTACTTGTATATTGTAAGATTATTTTTGAAATTAGCTCTTAGTGAATATGGATGTATTTGTTGAATATATCAGAGAAATTATGTAAAACCTTTGTGTATAATTGTCTCTATTATTTCCTTTTTCTTTAATATTTAACAAGTTTCAATCTATTTTGAGTCACTGTAACTCTGGTTGTGTTACTTTCCTGGAATATGTTAACATGTATATCACTAGTAATAAATGCCTTTAAGATACATAGTATATTTTTTGTATTAAATTAATGATATAGTCTTATTTTTAGAAGGAATGTTATTATAATTTTAGGTCTTACATGCATAATTTAGTGTACTTATGTGTTATAATTTTTTTAGGTCTTACCTATATACATGCATATACGTGTTCTAGTAACATCGTATCTTTTTTTGAGTGGTTATGGACATTTTACATATTTTTATCAATATGGAGACTTTGGATTTTACAGGTTTTGGCAAGTAAGTTAATATTTTACATACATTTTGTGTCAGTTTCAATGGAAGGAAAATGTAATTCTCCTTGTATTACTTCTCATATGTAAAAAAAAAATGTACTCATATGTAAAAAAAAAATGTAATTCCTGAGTATTACTTCTCATATATATATATATATATAACACATCAATCAATAATTCCCGAGACTAACCCAGAGATGGCGCTCGTAGTAAACCAGTAACCAGGTTTTTCTAGAGTACTAACCTTTGCTTGAAACGTGTCAAAATTTTAAGTCGATCGGACCAGGAAAAAGGTTTTTTGAAGTGAAGTGAAAAAGGTTTTTTCCAAGTGGGTGCCGCGATTGCTTTCGATGGAATAAAAACAGCAACGAGTCGATGATTCAGAAAGCTGTTTATCGCTATTTACTCGCAACAAAAAACATTTATATTTGCCCTTTTGTTTTAATTTTTGCTATATGAATAACTTTATGCTTGGGTCGCTATGTGAAATTTTCCAAAATAGATGTGTAAATTAAACGTTGCTTATATAGTTTTTAAATTGTCTTGTTTATAATAATCAAAGGTATCACAAAATATTTCCTTCATGTATCAAGTTTAAGCATTTGATTAAATTGACTTATACAGTATGAATGGGCACGTCAGATCCATGAATACCAGTAGACCATGTGTGGTGAACTGGTCATTCTTGTTTAATGGTTGGCTTTACATGTTCAGTGAAGGAAGGCAGAATGTGGAGGATGAAGATTGAAGTGTGTGCCTCCACATCCATGAATGTAAATAACACTGCTGGAGTACAGTACATGGTATTAATGGATAACGCTGCCTTGCATTATAGGGCACCAAGTTTTACGAGTGGTTTCTTCAAATTGATTACGCACTATGACATATGTCTCTTTTTTAATTACAGCAATGTAAAAAAATAAATAATTTTTTTATACAATAAATTTTAAATGACAAAACTACCTACAAATCTCTTCATATAATGAAGAGATTTGTTCTGTATCAGGTTCTCTTAGAGTAGTTGTCCAAGAGAAAAACATGAATTACAGTTCTTGCCTGCACATGTTAAATAAGTAGTTTTATTTAAAGTGAAAATGATTTTTGTCATTATTGAAAATGCTACAAGCACACCAACACAGGATTATGAGCTTAAGCATGCCATACCTGGTGGATAAAAGTGACCCAGAGCTTACTAATTTTTTAAAATATTTTCTGTTTTTTAAATTGACTTGACATGGCAGAGTTTTACCAGTTAATTCCTATTCCTAAATTTGGGGACTTTTGTTTAACGTGGAAGAATGATATGAAATTTATCCCCTTGGATAGAGGATGTTGCGAGTTCATTATGAGTACAGCCATGTGGTATCCAGAAACTATACCTGAAAAGGATGAGGTAATTTCTTTAGCAAAAGCAAAGAGTGTTTGTCATCATTTATCAAGAGTTTAAAAGAAGGTTTCATCCGCTGACTGCTGACACAGACAATGAAAAAACAATTTGTGATGCATTAAATGTGACTGAACTGAGTTCAAAATCAAGATTTGCATTACTAGTGTGGATGAGTTTTTTTTAATATGAAATCAATCCATAAAGAAGAAACATTTAGAATATTTAGTGAGAAATTTTCAGGAAAGCAACTCCTAATAAAGGATGGAAAGTTCAAAATTCCAGAGGTACTTCTGTTCTTCCAACTAATTTGTTACTTGCCTCCAGAGTATAATTTAGTTCAGAATTTGTATTAGCTTGAAGATAAGAAATTTACAGTAAAGAATGTAACTGATCAATTGTTGGCTGAAGCTGGGAGAATGGAGTTGCAAAAAATATGAAACGAAATAAATATTGCAGATGTTTATATAGCTGAAGGAAAATGTTCATATCCTGAGATGAAGCAGCATGTTAAGAAATGGGGGTGTAGTAGAACTATGTTGGACTTAAAGCAAATATTAAATCAGACAAATGACCAACCTTTACATTTAGGGCCATGTAGATACTGTAAAAAATACAAACTTACAGATGACCAACGTTACAACTAGAAGGGGCAGATCAAGTGGGGTTGAAACACTTGCAGAAATGATGCATTCTTGGCAAATCAAGATTCCTATCTGGCCACTACTTCAGCTTGTGAGAGTTCTTTGTGACATAGACATTGCTGTGATATGATTAGATTTGTGTGATGTAATAGATGGTTGCATATAACTAAAATGATGAATATTTTTTACTGTATCTTTAATAAGTTATATGTTGTTCGTGGATATCTAGCTAAAGTTAAAATTTATGTTAGCGTAACATTAAATATTAGTACTATACATAGGAGAATTTGTCATGTTTATGTTTCATAATAAAAGGCATAAATTGAAAAGCTATATTCTAATAGTAATGATTAAATATGTAATATTTGCAAAATTTCCAAATCTGCAAGAATGTCCGTAAAGATTAATTACCTTAATGGCTTATGACAAGAGTCTTGGGGGAAAAGTTTAAATGGATCTGTGGGGGCCTTTTTCCAGTTAATTCTTTAGGAAGTATAAAGCACTTAGATACCAATGATGATTATTCTCAGAAGGTAGAGATGTTTTTAACTGTTTTGTAATATATTTGATTTGGGTAGAATTTAATAATATATTTGACTCAACTAGCCACAAATTAAAATGTGTTAGCAAAGGTAATGGACTTCAATTGTGTCACAAACAATTCTTCATAAATAGGATATCAGACATGAAGAAATGTTAACTAACACCACTGAGCAAAATCGCATAGCCAAAAAATTCAGTAGAACCATGCTCAATGGAGTAAGAGCAATGCTTGAAGTCATTGAACTGTAACCACGGTTTGTGAATTAAGCTCTTGTGTCATGTATTTGTATATATCCAAAAAATAGATACAAGCATAAATTAACAAAGGGATTATCTCCAATTAAGGTATAGAATAATTACACAAACCTTCAGTGAGACACTTTCAGATATTTGGATCTCTTGTATTTGTACATGTTTTTAAGGTTCAAAGAAATAAGCTTCAACCTCAATCTAAGCCTGGATAATTATAGAATTTATATTCTTAAGGAATGCAAGGTGATATTAAAATTGATGAAATTCAAAATTATGCAACAAGGTTTTTATTCAGGCAAATGCAAGATCAGAAAATGCCAAGTTTTACTTGGACATTAAGTGAAACATTTTAATTGCTTGTAATTATTATTTTAAGGGTGATCAAGCAGAAAACATTAATGTTGAATTTTCTATTTCTCACTTAAATATTAATGATTGGGACAGAATAGAAAGGCCTTCTAGTATGAGTGGCCCATCGACATTTAATATAATCCTCCTGATTCTAAGAGATTAAGATTTAAATGTATAATAATTTGAGATTTTCACTTAGTCTTAAGGAGGTTTAATGTGCACCATGCGAGGTTGTAAACTACTATCAATATAGGGATATTTTAATAGGACTTCTAAAAGTCATTGAATTGATAAAACACGTCATTTCGTTTATCTTCTGAGTGCATTATGTGTAACATTTTTATGTGTGGGCAGCATCAAATTCTAAAATAGCTATTTACAAGTGCTGATATTAAGTTATAAAGTTTGATTATCTCATGGGAATTGCTCATTTTTCTTGTGAAAAAATATAAATGCTTGCAATGCTTGGTAATTTATAAATGATTGTTTAAATTAACCGAAAAGAGTTCTCAAAAGAACTAATAATTTTGATGAGAATATATATACCATGCAGTTTCTAAATGTTTTAAGTATTTGAATATGAAGTTTTCCCTAATGACTATTGCTTCCTTTTTTACATGGAATATGAGGTGAAAAGCTTAGATTACTCCATAATGCTTAAATCTCTGTATTATGAAGCATTTTACAAATACTCATATTTTACATTAAAATTTTCAATATCAAATAGCAAAAACTTTTATGACATTTTATTGTTTAATTTTCATATTTTTTATTAATGTTAATATTCCTACAATTATATTAATATTTGAATAATTTTTTTAAATGTAATTTGATCATACCTTTTTTTTTTTTTGTTTTGTTTTATTATTTTTAGGTTATTTTTCGACTGAATTTCTTAGTGGTTGTCCTCTGCCTGTGTATGAACCGTCCATATCAGTTTTATTATTTTGTGCCTTTGGTATCATTCTGGTTTGTTGTGATGTTTGTCACTGTGAAGTCAGTTCCACAAGTCACTGCGCCTGCAGCCGAAGGTTGGTTTTTAAACATTAAAAAATTTCTTTTTAAATAAGAACTGTATTTCATAAATATTTCAATGTTTTGAAATTTCTGATTTACGAGTTTGTTCATTTTGAATATCTGACATAAGTACATAAAAGTAAAATACAGTGGAGATTAATTATTAAAAGTGAAAGGAAGCACTTTTGGAATTAACAAGAGTAATAAGCCTTAGAAAAAAATAATTTTTCTTTAATGCTGAATTGTATTCTGTTTTTTGTTGTGTATAATGCACTTAAGTTAAATTTGTCCTTAATGCATGCTTTATTTTATAACCTTTTTAAAATTTCAATTGGAGCAATATTATAATGAAACTTCTTATTTAAGTTTTTGTTTCCTGGATTGTGATGGAAAAATGGACTGAAATAATTCCATAGAAATGTTTTTGTAACACTTTTGTGTTAGGAAATATTAATGCTGTATGTGAATTGAGTATAATTCAATTACATTTAGAACATTGTTATTAATTTATTATCTACTTTACTTTTATTTTTCTAAAGAAATTCCGCATTCTCACTTGAGCATTCAGATCTCCCAATACACCTCATAAAATATTGATAGTTATAGATTAAATTCAGTTATTTCTGAGTTCTTCAATCTATTTGTTTTGATATTCACTTTGATGCTCTGACTTTTTTGTAGGAATCAAAACAATTTCAAATTTCTATCTGCTATTGATAGCCAGTGCCTCATATTTATTTTTTATGGCTATAACTTTGAAACCAGTTGAATGAATGCAAGTTTTTATTTGTGCTAAAGGCCTGAAAATTTCATGTGTTTTAAAACTAAAGCTTTGTTTAAATGGGGATAACTTTGTAAAAATTGAATTTCTGTGTTTTTCCAAGAAATTTATTAAAAATAATGGCTTTCTTATTGTAACCTCCTGTGTAAACTCTTGATTAATATGAAATATGTTATTGATACAGCTTTTCAGTTACATAATCCTTGCAATTTGTTCATCTTTGCAGCAATATGTTCTGGTTCAACATTTTTTTTTGTAGCAGTATGTATTTCCCAGGATTCACTTGTATATCTTAATCAAAATATCTGTTGATTTTAGAACAATTCATTTGTTATTTGATTGTTTAAATGATGTGCAATTACATACAAATAATTCACTCTCAATTAATGTAATTCTATTCAATAAATAACTTTAAATCACAATATAAATAAATTAATTTATTTTCAAGTTCAAAAAAAAAAAAAAAAAAAGAACTTGTGATAATTTTGAATTAATTTGATGTTGTGATGATTGATGTCTTGTAAGATCATGAATATTTATGAGGGATTAAATAGGTTTTTAAATAGAAGTTAAGTCTTAAAATTAATCTTAGCTTGATATGTTATTGGGACTACAACTTCAGATATTTAGTGTATCGTAGTTAATGATCAGTAAATAAAAAATAATGCTAAAATAATTATTTTGATTTAAACTAGTAAGCTGTGTGATTAAAAAAATTGTTTAAGTTGACTTGTGATTAATATTGGTTCTTGCAGTTTTGGTAGTATTACGATTTATCAATTTTACTTTCTTTATCAAATTTCATTTTTTATAATTTGCCTTTATTAACTGAAATATTACTATTTATTATTGTGGTACAAAATTTTAAAATATAAAAAATGTGTTGATAGCTAAAAATTTTCCATTTTATTAAAAATAATTGTGTTTTATAATGCAATAATGATATTGCTGAGTGATTTTTAATAAAATAAATTGTTCAAGTTAGTGCCTTAGTATTTTTTTAATGAATCTTATATCCTGAGTGTTCTACATTTTGATGTTTCAAAGTGCCAAAAATAATTTTTTATGAAGTATGAAGACATTTTTAACCATAAATTTGTGTTATACTCTCCTTTACTTAAAAAAAAAAGTCTGTAAACGTGTGGGGGAAGAAAAAAACTAAACATTTGTAGAAGTTTTCCCTATATTTTAAAGTATTAGTATAAAAGTTGTAGCAAACCGATTTTTCAGTAATTATGTCCCAAATAGTATCGATATACTTAGGTTCCATTTGTGCGACAATGTAGTTAAACTTTGTATCTTCATTAGTTATACCATTAATTTTGAATTGCGCTTCTATTTGATAAAACCAAATTTCAGGTTTATCTGTCCAAAATGGTGGAATTTTTATGCTTACCTTCATAGTTTCCGAAGAATCAGCAGCTTCCGATGGGCATTCTAATTTATCGGTTGTCGCCATAATATTAAACTTTAACAATTCACAGGGTCACCAATTAATAATGTAGCGGTTTGCTACATCTTAATATATTATTTTCTGTGCAAAAAGAATTTTCATTTTAAATTTTAAAACAAAATATTTATTTGTTCACGGCGTTAAAAATCAAACAGAACAACAAACTGAATCTCTTTTTTTTTCTTCTGCTGTCGCAATTCGCAGTCTACATAAAGTTGTAGAAACAAAGATTATATGCGACTAGCAGAGGTTACAAAGTAATTGATTATTTAAAAAAATTTCAAATTGTGTTGTGGTAATTTAGAAAATGTTATTGAATACAAATATTTTTAAAGCTGCTTGGAAAAGTTTTGATTTAGTTATTTTTATTAACATTTAAGAAATATTTTATCATTTTGTTTTGGGGAGTTTTATTAATTTTTTAATTTCTTATTTTAGTTAATCCACTTCTATACTTCTACATGATGCTGAAGTTTGTTGCACTTTTTGGAGTTGTTACAGTTTTATACATGTCAGAGGTAATAAATTAATTGCTATTTTTGAAATTCTCTCCCTCATTATACATTTATTATTGTGTTATAAAATTAAATCTATTATATATAAAAATAATTGAAACATTTTCCATAATAAATTTTGTTACTTTATTTAGGTGTGAAAGGTTATATTAATTGTGTTATTTAACTTGTCTCTGAAAATATTCATTGTTAATTATTATTGAGCTACCTATTAAATAAGTTTATGATATGTGGGTTGGCTATTAAATAAGTTCATGACAAATTAATTAGAAATATTTGTAATAAGTGTAATTTTTTTGTCATTTATTTGAAAGAACTTCTTTTACATAGAAAAGTGCTAATACTCGTCTGTTCATGTGTTGTATTCATGCAATTATGAACAGTAGTGCATTTGTTTCTCCCCCTTTTTTAAATGTTTACTAAAATCTTAAATAATTTGTCATAATTTAATATTCTATAGCTAAATGATATATTAATTGATATAATTTTTTCTTCTTCCATTTGTTGCTTTATAAAAACACTGTACTGCTCTTTGAAGATGATTGTAACTCTAATATTTGCTGTAACTAATTGATTTATTTCAGGTTTTTTTTGAAAAAATATTTGTTACACGGCCATGGAAGGCATTGTTTGTTACTACTGATGATTCCATTAAAGAATGGTGGTTTAGATGGAAAATAGATCGATATGTAAGTTTTTATGGGATATTTAATTAGTGTTTACATTTTTTCCTGTCATAAAAAAATTATTGATAATGTAAGTGCAAAATGTATACACATACTTGTGTATTACAGAGTGTTGCCTTTGGTATGCTGTTTGCATTTGGATTGCAGATATTAAAGCAGTATCACATACTGGATGATAAGAATCGCGGTAATTTGTTTTCAAAGGGTATTTCCTTAACTGTAGCATCTGCTGCATTAGTTGGTATAGCGGTAAGCAAATTTTTTTTCTTTATAGTTGACACTAATTAATATTCTTAGGAGTTATTCTGAAAAAAGTGTTTTCATTTACAGATTTAAAAAAAAAAAAAAAACACTGTTCAATGATATACATGTGTTTTGTTATTATTTGTTATGTATATTATGTAAATTATTTGTGCATGTATGAAATCTTTGATTTATCAGAAACTGGGATTCATAATTTATGAATTTTTATAGAATGATGCATAGTGTTTTAACTCATAAATACTAAGGTAAAAAAAAATTAAGAATCTGTGTATGGTACAAAACTGTAGAATTAAATGATAAAAATGTTAATATATAACAAGGAGTATTCAAAAAGAAAGAAAAAAAAAAGAGTAAAAAATAAGGCTTATGAATTTAACGTGGTTTGTAATTACTTCGACTTGGGATCGAATAAATCATAATGGGATCGAATGTTGGCTGTAATGTTAACTGCAATTTTTGGCGAGTAAACTCTACTCTAGCAATGTGGTGGCCGCAGTAGCCTAGTGGTCATGACTTCGGTTTCGTGCATGGCGGTTTTCGTTCAGTCACAGGTTCGATCCTTGACCGCTGAAAGACCCGCCGTGTAGCTGGGCCTAATGCATGTTAAGTCTGTCGGGGCTCAAAGTCCTCCCTTTGGCGTGGTGGGATGTTAGGAGAGGGGGTGCCAACTCGGGTGTCGTCCTGGTCACTTGAATTCAAAAAATTACGAGGTCCGTCGCCAATAGCCCTCGTGTTGCTTCTAGTGCGACGTTAATAAAAACTAAACTAAACCTCTAGCAATGTGATTTTAAGGATATTTATATATCTAGGAGGGGGATACTTCCATACATCTGCTTTTCCATGGAAGTCCGCTTAAGTTCTCTGTTGGGTTCAGATCAGGAGATGTTGCTGGCTTTGGCATTCGCTCAACGGCTTCACTTTCAAAGAATTCGTTTATGAGGTTTGCTCAATGTGTACATGCATTATCATCTATGAATAAAAATTCAGATTCACAATCACAGTTTCAAGATTTCATCCTGATATCTCTGACCAGTCACAGATCCTCTGTTCAAAACATAGAGGAGCATGCACTATCAATCATATTCCTCCTTATACTATTCCATCTGTCCTATTGAAATGGTCGCATTCTTTGATGTTTGAAGGTAAATTTCGATTTTCTGACATCCTCCAGTGTAAAAGCTTTCAAAATCAGATATTAAGTTAAATCTCAACTTTTCAGTAAAGAGAACATGAGTCTGTTGGTGCTTACTCAACTTCTGATGCTTTTGCGCCAATTAAAACATTTTCGCTTTTCCTGTGAATACAGTGATACCCATACTTCTGGCCTAAAGACATTTTTCCTCATGTATACAGTTTGTGTGATCCAGTTGGGCATCAAGCTTTAAACCTAACTGTTGAGCAGAAGAATTCCTGTTACAATGGGCAGTTATTATCGTATATTGATCTTGAAAAAGCAGTCGTTAAATGTTTACGATCTTGTCTAGGCCCATCTTACTTCAGTTCCAGAGTTCTGAAAATATTTCCATTACATAGAGACTGTTTACTTGAAATATTTAAACTTCCATGATTGTCTACCTTGCTTCTTAGTGGCCGAAAATTCGCCACTTCATAGTTTCTTGCAAATGATATTTCAGAGTCCTAACAAACCATTTTGAGACATACTCTGAAATTGAATGCTGTGTTGCAGAAATTCAGTAAGTTATTCACTTTGTACAAAGTGCTTGATTCATAACCAGATGACATAACTCTTCGATTTGTGTGTCAGAAACCATTTGATCACTTTTGATTTGATAATACTAGTTACAGCTTATCTTTCATGCATTCCCTGCAAAAAAAAAAAAAAAAATGGATTACATTGATTGGGTATTTCATGGAATTTTTGGTGGGATGGTATACAAAGTTAATTTTGGAAATGAGTGTTTATTGAATTAATAAAAAAAAAAAAAAAAAGATTTTGTTGTATCTAAAAGAATTATTATATATAAAAAAAAGGTAAAATCTAGTTATTAATTGTTACCTGTTTTCGGATAAAATAATTTTAGATGGGAGTGTATTTTACCTCTGGGGGTTCAGAAATAAATTTGTGTATATAAATAAGATGTTAATCTTTCTCATTCATAAACCAGATACTTTTGTTTTTCTTCTTGAAACAAATCCTACATAGTACAGTGTAAGTCATTGTGTAATAGAAAGCAAAACTTACCATTCTTTTGTTATGTAATGAACATGATAGAAAAATTTTGTATGGCCAATATAGATTTGTAGACTGTTGCTGTTTTTCTTAGCTTATTTATTTTGTTTCATACTTGCTATCTAACAGATTTCATTTCAGTCATCTTGTCAAGAAATTTACTTTCTTCAATGCAGTGCTTATAAATTGTTGCTGCTGGCTCTGCAGAACATTATTACAACTGAAAAACTTATGGTTTAGATACAATTCATAGTTAAGGACCTCAAGGGAAACAATATTTTTAAAAACTGACTGAATGCATGTATTCTATAATTTTGGCATTATTGTAAATGATTGATTGAAGAATAAGAATGTCTTTTTAGATGTTCAGCATCTTTGGATAAATTAAACGAGTTTACTCTTTCATTTGCAGTGAGATGAACAAATTAACGATTTTTGTATGCAATTCTTGGTGGGTTATGGAAATTTTAGAAGTTATTTTTTTTGAATTTGTTCTTACTAGTAATGGTTTATGCACTTGTCATGATGTTTTTAAGATCAAGATGGAGAAGCAAGTTTCTCAACCTTGTATGAAAATGTGTGTGTTTGGCCTGTAATGTATTCAATTCTAAATCTTGAAAGAAGGTCTCTTGGCTTTCAGAATGCTTGTAATTAATGCTGTCTCACTTAAGTAAACTGTATTAATTTTTAAGCACTACTCCCCATTGCTTAATTTTTAGTACTTTTATTTTGTATTTTGTTTTTCTTTAAATAATTTTTAACTGTACTTCTTTTTTTATTTAAAATTATTGATATGTATCTCTTTATTTACTCTATCTTTAGGTTTTAGCTGATCGGTCTGCATTTTTTGTATAAATCTACTTAGCTGCAATTCACATGAAACTTGTTACCCACATAGTTTGTAATTTATTGATGATAAAATTAAAGTAATTTAAATCAAGTTTTTCATAAGTTAATCTTTTTAAAAGAAATTCTTGACAAAGTAGAATTGGATAATTGATGCTTCCACTGTAAATTAATAAAATAATTTCACTTCCCAACATGGCACAGAGCACTTGTGAAACAGCCTTTATAAAATTAAAACAACCCTCAGATTAATAAATATGTATAATGAAATTCTATACAAATATATATCATTTTGAGAATGAAGACATCTAATGTAGAGAGGGGGGAAAAATCTATCAGATGTAAACAAAAAATATATAGAGACATCACTTGGAATTTTCCATTATTTCAAAACATTTGATTGAAAATGATCAAACCAAATAACAGTTGGTCTCCCTTTTGATTTAAATCCCATGTAAACAAATTGTGAGCCCTTCTAGCTGAAAAAATAAAATCCTGTCTTTTCATTGCATGCTTCCATTATTCTTTTTTTTTTTTTTTTTTTTTTTTTTTTTTTTTTTTTTTGCTGATTACTTTGTTTGTTGTAGGAAAAAAAAAATTTTTGATCATAGGAAAATTCATGTTGTTTTTCCAATAAGTTGAGTCACTTTACAATTATGTGTTAGAATATTGAAAGCTGTTAAAATGATGGTTCCTTTAAAAATTGTAAACATTTATATACTTTTAGAGACCAGTTCAAGTGTAATACATTTATACACTCTATTGCTAAAGGAAAAAGAAAAAAAAAAAAAAAAAAAAAAGACGAATAGGGAAGGGTTTGTCCGATTTTGATAATTGTTGGATGTGCAGAACATACATAGAAAAACAAAGGATTAAAATCTGAACAACTGACTAATTTATTTCAGAGTTTAGCTGTTACAAAGGGAGGCAGTCAATAAGGCATTGGTACACCTCTGGCCTAAATGCAAGCTGCCACCAGGTGCTGCATAGACTGATAAAGCTCTTGGGTGGTGTCCTGCAAGAATTTCGTTCCAAATTGTCTCCGATTGTTAGGCAAAATTGTCAACATTCCTGGATGGTTGCAATCGCCTTCCCATAACGTCTCAAATGTGCTTTATAGGAGAGAGATCAGGTGACCTAGTTGGCCAAGGAAGTGTAGAGAAAGCTAACAGAAAAATTCATAGCAACACATGCCATGTGCCGTCGGGAATTATCTTGTTGAAAAGTACACCCTAGGTGTCGCAAAAGTAATGGTAACACGACTGGTGGCAGAATGCTGTCTACATACCATTGTGCTAATAGTGTGCCAGAAATGACTAACAAAGGGGTACGATTATCAAAGGAGATGGCACTGTAGACCATAACCCCCTGTTGTGGGCCTGCATGGCATGTGATTGCAAGGGCAGGATCCCTATGCTGTCCTGCACGTCTCCAGACACATCTGCGCTTGTTGTCAGAAATGGGACTTGTCACTAAAAACTATTTATCCCCAGTCAGCACAGTATCAAGATGATCAAGCTTCACACCACTGTAATTAGATTTGATGGTGTATAGATGAGAGAGTAAATTCCGCTCTCTCTGTCATCTGTCGAGGGTCATGTTGGACACGTGTGCAGGCCACTCGGTGGATAGTTCATAATGACGAATCCAGTGCTGTGACAGCTGCTCTGACGATTGCTCTGTCTTCCCTTTTCTGTTATGATTTTCAGTCAACCGCTACCTTTTTGACACTGATATTTGCCGTTGACCCACTCTATCATCTAATCGCTTCGACTAAGATGTCGAGTGATAGTTTGATTTGTCCAAGCCTCTTTCATTTCGATAGTACAACCTCTGTCAAACTCTGACACCTGCACATAATGTGCACGAATCCTTTGGCAAGGCATTGTTACAGCCAACTAAGATATCCAATGTTGAAATGCAACCGAAATTTTAACCACCAATTGAGAATTGCTCCTTATGTGCACCTGCTGAATGCACAGTTCCCATGTGTTGGAGCTCCTGCTATTTATTCATTGGACGCCAAAGTTACATGATTAGCATGTTCGATCCCAATATCTTTGCAAACTCAATTTCACTCCAATCAGGCAACTCCTTTGTGCATCGATTTTTTTTTGCTATAAAGTGTATGTTATATTCTAATCTAGTTTAATTTTAAATAACTTGCCATTTTTTAATTTTCAGTATGTCTTTTAATTTTATGTGTATATATGCTTGTTGATTAATATTGACTTGACTGACTTTTGCAAACCTTTTTTTGTTCATTATGGCACATAAAGGGCTTCAAAATTATTACTGAAAAACTTATCTGCAAATGTTTTCTCTTTTAGAGCTATGCAATATTTGCATTCCTTTGTCGGAACAAACTTGAATGTAATGAAGTTCATCCTTATATATCATTTGTACCTGTAAGTTTACATTTGCATTCAAAAACTTATGATTTTTGATACTTCATATAATAAATATTTAGAATTATTTCTGTATGTGTTATTTAGAAATCAAAATTTGATTTAAGTATTTGCAGTTTTAGAGCAAATTATTGTAAATGTAAACTAAAATCATAGTAATGTTTATTTTTATTGTGTAAGGGGAAAAAATTAAAATTTTAAAGGAATTTGAAATGTTTTATTTTTGGTATAAGAAACTGATATGTAATCAAAGTAATGTACAAATTAAAAGTTTTAATGAGAATCTTATCAATACAAAAATAAAAATTTTAAGCTGTTTATTTCATAAACATATATTGAAATAGAATTAAAAACTTGATCAACATAGGTAGTGAGCATGAGCATTTCTTAAATTGCCAATTTTATTTCCAAAATTCTATTTTCAAATCTTAAGTTGGAATAACAGTACAAACATTTTAAGAATGAACTCATACAATACTTAAGAAATACTGAATGCCTGGTTTTAACTTTCAGAAAAATTTAAATGGTAATGATATGCTGTATTCTGTGAGGGGAAAAAATGCTTATGTTGCTTGGATATATCATGTATTTTGGTACCAAAACGAAAATTCTTGAATTTATTTTGCTGTAAGCCTATTTAAGTAGTATGTAATGTATATATTATTTGTATTTTTAACTAGCTGAAATTCTCTGTATTGCCTAGGTTCTTTGCAAAGGAAAGAGGCTTGATTTAGGGGGATGGGAGTAATTTTTTACGAAATGTAACAGACAGTAATTTTCCTCTTATTTTGGTTTAAGGTGAACTGTACAAAATGTGGCTTGAGAAATAAATTTAATCGCTCTCATTTTCAGTATTGTTGGAATTTCATGCTTACTAAAGTGTTAGATGCAGAATATAAATATGAAAGATTTAGAAATGCATCAGAACGGAGGATTTAGGAATAAATAATTATTAAAGTTATGCACATGAATACGTTTGAAATAATAAAGCAAAATTAAACACATTTAATTTAAAATAAACATTCTACTTTCTCATTTCTATTTCTTAAAATCTTTTAACTTTTCTTTGTTTTTAATATAATATATTTAAATTCAATAATTTAGCTATTTTAATATCAACATTATTACTAATTTCTCAAAGGTGCATAAGATTAAGAGTTATGAAGACTATTTTCCCATCAATTCATACTGTAAGAATTAATATATATAATATGAGCCTCTTTTTCTTTTTGATCTTAAGAGGAGGTTGTTTAAATATTATGATGTTTCAAGAAATTTTACATTGCATGATACTACTTGTATTTATACAATTTTCAGGCTCATTTTCATGTAATTTTTTTATTCTTTTAACATTTTTAGATACTCTCATATGTCATCTTAAGGAATATAAGTAGTTACTTACGTACCAAATACAGCATGTTTTTTGCTTGGTTTGGCAACATTTCATTAGAAGTAAGTTCATATTACATTTTCCTTATATTAAGATTAAAACTAAAGTTGCAAGTATTAATGACATTTTGAACATTTAAGTTATTTTTCAGTTTGTCTGATTTTTAAATTGATGTAGTACAGTTATTATTATAGCTGAAAAAGTTTTTTTTAGATATTTTTCTTTTATTTCAGCTTTTCATAGCCCAGTATCATATTTGGCTTGCTGCTGATACTCATGGAGTTTTGGTATTGGTTCCTGGTTATCCAGTCCTCAATGCTTTAATAACATCATTTCTCTTTGTTTGTGTTGCACATGAAATTCATGTCTTAACTAATATTCTTGTAAGATATGCTGTTCCTACAGATTGGAAATACCTTATTAGAAATGTTACTATTTTCCTTTTGCTTCTTGTTCCCATTGGAATACATGATGGGATGTTTTAATGAGGGAATGAATATTATAATTTAGTATTAGTGTAGAAAATTTATATGAGATCGTCTAAAATATGCTGATTCATCTAAAATGTTATTGACTGAGCAACATCCTTTTAACTCATTGTTATATAAATTGTATTGTAACTTAAGACTGTAATTCCCATCTAGATGAAGTACTTTCAAATCTTTTGAATTCACCTATAAGCTCAGATAATAAATACTGTGATATCAATTTTTATTTAATGTTTATGGCAGTATTTTCTTAAATTAATAGAATATGTGTAATGCACATATATTGATTACATGCATAGAATATCTTACATATAATAGTTATAAAACTTGAGACAAGTGTTCAAGCTAATTTTATGAATGCTTCTGAGATTAAAAGTGGGCTGGTATGTATGAATCTTAAATTTTTTTTTTTTTTTTTTTGTCCTTGTAGTTGTGTTATGATTTTGTTGGATGAAATTTAATTCATCCAAGTATTGATTAATGTGAACTTTCATGTGACTGTTTTATTTTATTTCATATAATTATATGTAGACTTTTTTTAATAGATCTTAATTTTCTTTTGCTTATTGGTTTATTGAGAATTACTTATAGAGAAGTATAGAGAAGAATGTTTTAATTTTGGACAATTATCTGCTTATTATTTCAGTTATTAGTATTATTTTAGAAGGCAATATTGTTTGTTGTCAAGTTCATAATCATGATAATGTTTATTTCACATATTCATAAATGTGTATAAGGGATCTTTCTTCTTGAAGTTTTAAGTATTTCCTTCCTGTAACATATAATGAGTTATTAGGATCAATTGTTTTGAACAGGAAATATTTGAAGGATATTTTTTGAATGTACAATTGCCATGTATATCCTAATATTATATAGCGCATGTCTTTCTTTTAATTGGACCTAGTCACACTTGGAATCATTATTTTGAAAATAGATTTTCAGCATTCTGTTTTTGCGCCTTCTTTTGTATTGTCCATTACTGCATTTTCATTCTTGTGAAATGTCGTACTGAATGATATTTCATGAATCAAAGAAATATTGATTCTATATCCATGCAAAACTTGGAGAGTTTTCATATCTATATACATATGCTATAATATTAATTTTGATTTTTCTGTCATGCCTTAGAGTTTGCCTAATTGTAAGGGCATTTG
Source organism: Nephila pilipes (assembly GCA_019974015.1). Lineage (NCBI taxonomy): Eukaryota > Metazoa > Arthropoda > Arachnida > Araneae > Nephilidae > Nephila > Nephila pilipes. Next base: position 422,982 of record BMAW01027786.1, read on the forward strand.
ATTCACTCCAAATATAAATTATGAATACTAGAACGTGTTTTAGGTTACTTAAAATATTACCCTTTTTCTTTAAATTTTTTTTTTTTTTTTTGTTGTTATTCTGAGTTTATAGTAATGTTATATTCTAAATTATTCTTTTAAAAGTACATAAAATTCTTTGTATAAATATTCATCAAAGCTAGTTATGGACATTTTTATTCTACTTTTTTAGTTTGCTCATTCATGCGTTTGACTATAATTAAAATCATAATTTTTTTTTTTAAATATCTCAACAAGTAGATTGTAGTGAAAGTTCATTGTTAGTATTCAATAAAGGCAGAATTTAATTTTGTGACTAACAAGATATAGTTGTTTGCATAGTTTTTGAAGCATTGGCCATTGAAAACAGACTTTTTGATATGTATAACAAATTTTTGTATTACTACTATGCTGTTTTCTGTAAATGCTTAAGATGTTTTGTTGCTACTGTATAAAATTACCTGCAACTAGAGGTAATGAAAATAATCTTAAAAGTTGTATTCTTATGAGTTTTGTAGTATTCAAATTATTTTTTACTATATTGTCAATATTCAAATGCTGGTTTAAATAAACACATAACTTTACTGTTTATTTTTTTAATAATTATCCTGGTTATTTTTAATGTTTAAACAAATGATATGCAAATTTATTAAATATGTTGATATTCCCTGAAGTGCCTGTAAAAACTTGTACACCAGTGTAATATGTTTTGATAATATGAGATTATTGAAATATGATCGGAAATATACTTCAAGAACATATAAATATTTTCTGTAAGTAATGAAACAGTGTACTCATCAAACAAATTGAGTCTTGGTTGTGTTACTTTTTGAAATGCAGGATTTCAGTGTTATAAAACATCTTTTGTATGATATCCCAGAATTATTTGATCATATGGAAGTAGATGGCTCAAGTGAGAATAGCAAAACTCTTAAATTTAAATAAGAGTTTTCTTAAACCATAATTAGCCTTTATATGTGTGGTATTCAAAGTGGCCAAATTCATCGTAAATAATTCACTTGCCCGAGACATTAGTATTCATATAAGAGGCTCCATGAAATGCTAATATACTTAAGAGTACCCTTTTGACATCTAAGATCCATGAATTAGTTGGGTTTTCTTCTGTCATGGATCCATCAATGTGGCTGAGCCAATGGAAAGAGACTTTTGAATCAGCGTTCTTGTCCTTAGTCATTAAGAATTTAGCGATGTGTTGGTGGAACTAGTCGAAATATTCTGTTCTGTGTCATATATTAATTTGGAAGATTGTTGGGTGTCTTCATCAATTAATAAAACCTATTTCTTGGAGGGCATATTGCACAGTTCTCACTCCAACATTTTTTGAAATGCTGCCCTTGGATTCCATTGTAGTAGTGTTTACACACCAATAGTATAATACGTTTCTTATCAGCATATGCTGTTCTCTTCAACTCGAAGACATATTATTGTATTAATTTTAGTAGTTTGACATTTTTACTTGAACTTTATGGTCTTGGAACATATGAGAGTCAGGAAACCAGCAGTACATTGTACATGAGAATTTAAATTTCAATTCTGTTTCCAAAATTATACAATTGATTTGTATCTCTAAAAATTGCCGCTATTGTATTTAACATAGATGATTGATTTTGAGTTAAGCAGAATGATTATTACATTAGACATATACATAGCTTTTACACATTCATTATTTTATAATTATAACAATATAAGTCTTTGATTTTGATCTGATTGAATCTTATTAGGAATACAAAACTCATCCACTTTTGTATGAATATCTCCATCATGTACGAATGTATCTGAAGCATATTTATTAAAATCTTATGCAGGAAAACAAATAAAATGCATTATTGGAAACCAAGGTGTTCTATTTTCGATCAAATGGCTTTAATTTTAGTGTATTAATTAGTACTTTAACTACAAGTGTTTATATTTTATGTTATGATTGAATTTTTTTGAAATATTTGTAATGTTTGGTTGGTCAATGAATAGACTTCCTATGTATGAATATTGCTATCCAACTTGCAGTAATCCTTAGTAAATTATAAACGCATAGCAAATTTTGAAATCTTTTTGTATCAAAATTAATTTAATGTTATATGTACTCCATTGAATGCTAAATTTGTTCTACTAAGTGTTGAGTAGGTTGGGAAAGGATGGGGGACATATACTTTGATGCAAGTAACTATTATTCCAGATATGTAACTTTTTTTTTTTATTTCTGAACCCATTAATTGCTTTATTTGTTTGTAATTTAAGTCATAGCTTGATAGCTTAATCCATGTATAGTGTGATTGTATTTTGCTGTATGTAACATATCTTTTTATCATTGATATGTATCATTCCATTACTAAGTTTGAATTTGAGAAAACAAGTTTATTTTCTTGTTTTGATGTGAAAAGCAAATTGCAGTCTTTCTTTTATGTAAATACTTTGAGAAGTATTGTGTTTATTATGTACTTGCTTAATATACGGCAAATTTCATATATTACATTATGTAAATAATTTCATGTTAACATTATATATAGTTAAGACAAAATATGTTTGGATGCTATAGTATTTGTAATATTTTTTGTATGTATGTATGTCAGTATACACTTTATAAAGTAATAAAAATTATCACAGTGTATTGGGAGAATATCTTTAACTTGCTTAGTTTCAAATAAATCTTAATGTATACAAAACAATTTTTGGTATATTATTTAGAAAATTCTTTATTGCCTGACCTTTGATTAATATAAATTTTTTTTCACCCTAAGAGCTTTATAAGTATTGTATTATGCAAGTTTGGCTTTTAAGAACAAAAATATACAGCTTATCAAACTTCATACTGTAGAAATATCACTGTATCATTTAGATCATGATAGCCATGTACTTAAGATTATGAGCTTGTGGCTGTGAAGTTCAATTCCATTGGTGGTTTCTAGTCCATAATTTCACCAAATCCCATGGTATGGCATAACTAAGAATGTGGCATGTCAAATGTAGCTGAATATCAAGCTCCTTACTCGGCAATGTACTGTCCTAGTCATCTGATTATAGTTCCAAATTTTGAGATGCATCACCTAAAGTGTTTGTGTAGCTCTAATGCAAAGTTATTTCGAAACAAGACAAATTAAAATCATTGTTCTTTTTTATATTAATTAATGTTATATTGATTTGGGGGAATCAGATATTAGCTGATGATACCTTCCTTCACTCTGATTTAAGTTGTATATTACGAATAGTTTTATTATGGTATGAAAACTACCCCCCTCCCAGGAGCATTAAGGTAATAGTGTAGTCTTTAAATTCTGTTTATCTTTGCTGATGAAATGCTTAACGCTTAAACTCCGGATGCAAATTGGTACAATAATTTTCCTGAAAGATATAAATGTTATTTTATTGAAAATTGTGAAAAAGTTAATTGTTTTCTGTCTTTTTAAGTTCTATTTTAAATGTAAATTTTAGAATCACTATTAAAGATATATTGAATGTTGCCATGCTTTGAAATATTACAAGAAACGTTTAACAATGTTTTTTAAATTTATATTTTTCTGTAAATTTTCCAAAATCTCATTTCAAATTTTTTAAAAAACACAATGTCTACCTACCATAAGTATTGTGAATTTTAATGCTCTGAATACCTACAGCATTTTTATTGTTGAAAGTGTTGCACAAAATAAAACTAAGAAATGAAAATATTTAGAGTGTAAGAAATGAAATAATTACTTAGTTTTTATTTGCAAAAAAGATTTGAAGCAACAGATGGTGCCTGATTTGACAAAAAAAAAATGACATTGCGTAATCCTATATTTAAATAAGCTTCAGTCCTACTAAAAAGTTATTTGTAGAATATCTTGATATTGTTTTCTGCATTAAAACTTTAGAACAGTTTATATCTCAACAGTGTCAGTAAAGGTAACTAAGTTGAAATTCACAAAAGTTTTGATGAGGTTCATTTTGTGAAACAGCAATGAAGTAATTAATCTTTGACTTTTGAAAGTTTTTTTTTTTTTTTTTTTTTTTTTTTTAGAATGTGCTTTTTAAAATTAAATATAATGCAGGTTTGAACAGCCATGAAAACAATTGTGCATTCTTTATAGTTCTTCAAACTTTTAAAATTATAACAACATTTGCTTATTTATGTGCTGCAGGTTTTGTAACAACCTTATTTTGTTTTAGAATTGCATAAGCCGATTAAAACTGAAATCTTGTATGTTTATGGAGAAAGATAAATTTTTTTTCCAGTTTAATACTTATTTACCATTGATACTTTAACATTAAAAATTGTAATATGTGTACTTTAAAGAGTTTGTTTTAAGTTACAAAATGTGTGTGCTGTATATTGTATTATATTTTATTTCATATTAAAATCTCATTTTTAAGGAATGTGTGTAAGTTTTACATTTTTGCACTGCAGTATTCTTATATGTATTAATTGAAGTGGGAATTTACTCTTGTAGTCACATAGTGCCAAAGTGTATCTTAAGACAATAAAGGTGATAACTTTTTGGTAGAATTGTTTCTGGTATTACTGTCATATTTTTTGTTGTTTATTTTAAAAATTCCTTATTAACTAATTTAACTTGAAGAATCATACTTGTTATTAGTACATTGAATTATTTTTTTCCACACATTGTGCTGTTTGTCTTTTTCCTATTCAGCTTGTCAATTTTCATTGTAACTCTTCTGTTTTAAATATGCCTTTTTAACTAAAATTGAAATAAGAGTTACAAATTTCCGTTTTCTTTATAGTATGTTGGTTAGTTTGCTTATTTTGAAAAAATAGAAGCTCCACTAAAGTTTTAAAAGAAGTTACAGAAAATTGAGTTATTTTTTTTTTTTTATTATTTTTTAAACATCTATTTATATAAAATTTTAGCTCTCGAACATTTAAAAGAGATTATATATATATATATTATATGAATGCTACTTTCTATTTAATTTTATTTATGAATTAGTTTACTAGATAGTGTTGCTTTATATTGATTTTCTTTCATTTTAAAATTTTGTTTTAATTCTTTTTTTCATCTTTTAGGATTTCTTTATAAATAACTGATCTCATAAGTTTTTATTCTAATTTAATAGTAATTTTTAATTTCAATACTCCATGTAAGTTGTGTGGGCCTTTGACTGGTTCATTTCAGAGTTTAATTTTGGCATTTTAGCAACATTTAAAAACTGTTCTTCATGTGAAAAGGTTGTATGGTGATTTGAGCTACAAGGCCCTTTTGACTAATTTTTTATGCTTTTTCAAGTCTTCATATAACTAGAAATAAAGCATTCATGGGTTCTTTATAAGTGAATAAATTGATTTCCCTAAATATGATTGATTCCTTTTATGTGAATTTCTGTCCACTTCTTAATATTCCATGTATATAGTTTTAATGCACTTGGGTGTGTTGAAAAACTGAAAAATTATTTTTTCTTTCGGTTTTTTTTATAATTTTGCATCTGTGTTATTTTAGCTTTTGGTTCTTGATTTATTTTAGGCATTTTTTTGTTTTTCTTTTTAATTTATTTTTTTGAATTTTAGTTTTCAGAATTTTTCATTTTGTGTTTTTGGTTTTATAACCGTTTTTTTTTAAATATATTTTGTTGATGAGAATAGGTAGGACTATAATTTTAGAATAACCGAACTTTATGGTTTAAAGCCTGTTACAACATTAAATATATTACTTTCCATTTTTCTGTCTTTTCAAAAAAGTTTTGGTTTTTTAAAAAAAAAAATATTTCAGATTTATATAATTCCTATGATTTTTGGTTATTTTCATGATTTTTCCATAAATTAGGCATACAATGATGTGCTTGAACTTGAGTGATCTTCAAAAATTACAGTGCAAGGATTTTGTTCATTATACTTTCTCCATGTAATAAGCAGATATTTTCATTATTATCTTAGCAGTGGAGAAAAATTATGGTTGAACAAGACACTTGATAAATTATTAAATAAATCATATGTGTAATAATGTGTGTTTGAGATGTTTGTATCAAACTTTGTCCCTTGAATTTAATTTTATAAGGCTCACAGCCAGTAGCCTTTGTGTAGCTCCTTAGCAATATTCAAATCGAATCAAAATATGAAACATTCATATTTCATTCAGGTATTTTTTTTGTAAAAATTCTGTCATAATATTGGCTCGTTTCTTGGTATTTTTTTCACATTATCTTGATTCACATACTAGCAAAATTAAAAACGAGCATATAAGACTAGAATATAAAACCCTGACCTTTATACTGTTTTTCATCCAGTGAAATGGAAATAATTCAGTATAGTTGGAGAAAAAAAAACCTTGTTTCTTATCAAAACATTTTCAAATAATGATTAGGAAAAAAATTTAAAATAATTTTTAACAGGTCTCATGTTTTTTTCTTTTCCTAGTCATGATATTGAATTCAGAGTTTTCCTTATTGATTATAAGTTAAAATTTGCTTCAAGAAATCATACGATGTTTGCAGCATAGTTTAATTTTGAAATTTGAAAATTTTCTTGAACAAAAACTTGTTTGGAAATTATATTGCATTATAAGTATGCTATTTCTCACATTTTTAAATAAAATATTCAAACCACTAAAAGAAAAGTATTACGAGATTTTCTAAGAAAAATGGATGAATTAAAAACACTTTCTGCAAGTAATCAAATTTCGCCTAAGTTTAATGTATTTTAAGATTAAGTAACTATTTAAATTTTGAAGCTTATTATTATTTCAGAACTTCAAAATTTATGAGTAATGACTTTTTAACAATCAGTTTTTTTTATCACAAATAACAAAGTCAGAAAATTATTTAAAATTTTTTTCTAGCATTAGATGGATAACAGAAACAAAATTGACAACATTACACACATAAAATGCATGATTATACTAATTAATGTAGTTTAGGGAGTATTATCGTGGGAAAATTAACTATGACAAATATTAACATAAAAATTTTAATGCAATGAAAATTTAGATTCAAAAAAGTTCACCTTAATCTTTTAAATTTTAATTACCAAAATCAAAAAAGCTAAAAGTAACAGATGTACTGATTTTTAAGTTTAGATAATGTTTATAAGTAATACCTCTTACTAGCAATTTAAAATCTTATGAAATTTTTGTTAAAAAATTTCTAATTGTGGTAAACAGTAAAATAAATGGAGAACGTGACAACTTGACAGAAGGGGAATTGAATTTTATTCAGATATGACAGCCAAAACAGGAACACTCTTGACAAAAATACACCTCAATCGCATTGCAGTTGCAGTGACAACAGCAAAGTTTCCATGAAAATTAAGAGACTAGGCTAGGAAACTCTGAAAAATGAAGAGCAAATATGCCTGAAATTCCACATACATTTTGATTTATGATCTTTCCAGTTACATACACTTAAATTAAAAATTCGTATGAAACTAACCAAAGAAGTGTTGATCATTAAGAAACAATAATTGAATTTACAGAATTACCTTGACGGAAAACACATCACATTATTGTAGACAAGAAAGGGCAAACAAATGAATTTCAATGATTGGTTCTTTTCAGAACTGTATAAAATTAACACAAGTCTCACATAATATCAGAAATTCACAAAACAACAATTACTACCACCAGTGTGCTTATTTTATAACAAATCTTAATTTCTCTTCATTTTTCTGCTGAGGTCAAAGCCACGTATAACTATAAATAATTCTTTAAACATGACGATGGAAAATGCTTTAATAAAAAATAAATCAATGAATGAAATAATCTTATATTCTATTAAAGCAAATAATAATTGGCTATTGCAAATGTCTTTACATGGAAAACAGTTGGACTCAAGTTTCAAGCCATTAATATTTAGCCTGATGTACTTCAGGATGTATAGTTGGGACATTTACTTTCAATTACATTATATAAAAGAGAAAATTGATTCTATAACAACAATATTGGATAATAAATACAATCCTCATAAGACTGAATTCATACCACAAATGTAAATAACATATATATACAAAAGCAGTAAAACCACTTAATAGTTATTGCAAATCGGTTTATTTATAAATCAATGGCTTACGAGGATTACAAGGATAAATGTTTAAATTCATAACAATATTATTCTCTAATTTCGTTTTAAATTAAATTGATTAACAGTACCTTTTAAAATTACAACTAAACTTAAAAAAATAATTACAACTAAACAAATAAAAACATGGTACCCCAACTATTACAAATATTTCATATCAAGTTTCTCAATGACTCCAATAATAAAATGCAGTATAAACAATGTAAATGCAAATTTAAAATGTAACAGTAAAAGATTATCCTCATTTAAACCAATTACACATTAAATAAATTTGCATGATATTTAGGATAGTAAGGTATTGCACAAAAGAATTAAAATTTTATTTTCCCAAGGAAATATTTAGTCATATATAACTAGAGAAGTTACAAATATAGTTCTTTTGAAAAAACACTAATATATCGATATAGTGAATTCAACACATTTACAAACCAATTTCAGATTTATTGCACAAGCGAATGAGGTTTGAGTGCAGTACTTATAAGTAAAGTAAATAATGACAATCTGATAATCAATCAAATCTAACAGTAAATGAACTTTGATTAAGTAATATCATACTGTCCTAAACTTAACGAGAGTAAATATATTAAAATATCTACTTAGGAAATCAGCAAGTTGCATCGAATGACAGTACTTTTTAATGAAGTTACTTATAAATTTCTATTCAGAAGAAAATTTACAGTGGTTAAAATGTTTTTTAAAAGCCCATGCAAAACATTTGGTAATGAAATCATCCATTATAAACATTCAGTTATGCCCATCAAACTAATTATTTCTTAGGTTAAATATTTATATTCCACAGATTATTTACAAACCTAAAAAATTCTGATTTGAACAGGAAGAACAAAGCCACATCTAAGGCATTTAGAGCAACGAAAGTTTGGGTTATATAAGCAATATATGAAGAAATGCACACCAATATAGCCTTGAACATTTAATCGATATACAATAAAATCAACACTATCACACTACTCACTTCTATTCGCCTAAGATTTATTGTAGTGCGAGCAGTGCTAGTGTTATCAATATTGCATTTAGAGTGATTAGAACCATAAAATATAAGACTGTAGAAAACATTTTAATGAAAAATAAATCCTATTGTGTTAAATGTGTTGCTTTAGTAGTGCTTAATAGCCTGATAGATGACCAATTAGTATGCGCTTATTACAATGAATTTAAATCAGCCAATGAACGTTTTACATGAGCTGATGTTCAAGGCTATCAGCACTATAAATTTAATAAATTTGGCCTGACAATGGAAATAGTATTTTAAACTAAACAGAAAAAACTCAACTGAATTTTTTTAAACTACACCAAGAAACTTGGAGTGCTAATGAGATATACACATTTTCATCTGTTCTCAAACACTCCAAGCATTTTGGTGGCTAAACTCATATTAGGATAGTGCAATTTGTTTTTATCAAAAGATTTGATTTCTTGTTTATTCTTCAATCGAAGACTAGTTATCAGCCCATGGAGCTTAAAGAATGCTGAATGAGAGAGTCATATGCGATTGAGACTTTGGTAGCTATCTGTGCATAACATTTAAGGATGTAAACACTATCACATTTTATCACATCACACAACTCTTAATTTAGAAAACTAAGATGGAACATCACTTTTTCAAGTACAATTTTGGCATCATATCACTAAATGCACTGATTGTTGTTTTCTGTCAACTAAGATGGTTTCATTGTTCCCATTCCATTTCCTCTTGTACTTTACAAGTCCAGCTCATATTCCAATATCTGTTTCCAGTGTTATATGTATAAGAAAAGCTTACAAGCATGACAAATAAATGACTGTAATCACAGATATCTGAATCAAGTATGGTATGATGATACTGCAGATCTCTGTAGAACACCAATATTCGATTTCCCCTATATATAGCTATATATTTATATCATCTTTTTTGAACAAAGATGAAAAAGAGAACATGAAACTTTGTATTCTGTTTCTGTTGCACTCACAATTGGCATAGATAGTTGTTTCAGGGAAAATGTTTTCCACTTATGAGCAGGAGATTATTTCAAGTGATTTACAAAGATTAAGCTCATTCTGCACTTCATTTTATACACGTCCCCAAAATCATGTCTTTCAAGTTTCATGCCACCGGCCTGAAGCTTTTGGTTTTGAAAACCACTGAATAAGAGGAGAGTTTGTTGGGAATAATGTATCTGTCTCCTGCTGAGCACCACCTTAGGAGGTTCTCTTCAAGTGAAAGATCCATCAGAAGTTTAACGTCTGTCTTTTATTAGAATAAAATCAGACAAGTACTGCACTGGTCACATTGGACTAGGCAAAGGCGGACGTCTAGGACTTCCATAAAGCAACATGCACACACAAAATTCACGGCACATTGCAAGAGCACTGACCAGGTCAGTATTGAATTGCTACAACGTATATTTACGGATTGAAGAACAAATAATCACAGACATTATTCAGCCAAGATTTCCAGTCCTTTTTCTTTTAGTTTTGGCCCGAATCCATGAATGGAAGGACTTTAACAACAGGTTATTGCACACAAATATTTTATACTGCACCAATGGAATGGATTAAACCTTCAGCCCTATCAGAGCCTCTCTATGTAACAATATCTTAATTTGAAATGTTTTTTTTTTTTAATTATGTTAGATAACTAGTAACTATACTTTTGAAGTAGAAATAGCATAGTGTCATTTCTGCTCATTTTGGCAGGTAGCACACAAAATCATAATTCTAATGTACAAAAGCAGTAAAAATAATAACAAGGCTAAAATTATAAAACATAAATAAAAGTGTAGATGCAGTAACAGAATATATACTAAAGAGAAAATAAAAATCTTTGTTAAAAAGTTATCTACAAGAGAAATAGAAGTTTGGTTATAGCATTTTAATACTGAAGAGGCCTCAGTCTATTTTGTAAGCATTGTTTGGAGAGGAGGGCTCTTGTTTGATTCCTTTTTGAGAAAAGGCAAGAAGGGCGTTAAGACTGTTGGAAGCTCCCTTTCCCATAGGTTCAGGAGAAGAAGTTATGTCAACAACAGGAGAATTGCTGCCTCCAGACCCATGCTGCTGATGATGATGCTGATGGTGATGATGATGGCTGAGGCCATTAGTTCCATTTGTCATTGGCATTGCAAATCCATCCACTGAATGAGACGAGGCACTGATTGGGATGCTAGTACTACTGTTGTTATTATGGGGTTCAGAGGAGCATGCTGGACCATTCATAGCAGAAGATGACATAGTACGTCCATTTTGAGCAGATGGTGATGATGCAGGGGCATTCCCTCCATTGTTACTGTTAGAGTTGTTATTTGTGGTGGAAGGAGAAGGAGTAGATGCTGGAGGTGGATGGCTCATAGGAGTTGGTGCTCTAGATCCACCTCCAGTGGCAGTAGCTGTTGATATTGAATAGTCTCTATCGAGTCTTGGAGGCCTTCCTCGAGGACGACTTCCAGTTTCTGGTTTGGAACTGTTGGAAACATTTGGAGTAGGACCATTAGATGTTGTACTACTACCACTGCTGTTATTCCGCGGGGGACTAACATTTGGAGGGGCCAAAGCAGAGATTTCACAATCTTCTTTAATCTGATTAGCTAATTCTTTCACAACACGAAGCCCTTCATCAATTAGTGTTTCTTGAACTAATTGCTTCGTTATTTGAACACTGGTCTTCTTAACCATTTTCATGGTACCAAAAACATCAGTAGTATGTGCAGACTGATTGGAATCTTGTGAAGGTGAATCATGAGCATCATGACTTAAAGTAGGAGAAGAAGCATTGCTGTAAGCTGAGAATTGTGAATCTAAAAAGGAAAAAAAAAGACTTTTAAAATACTTGGATGAAAATTTTAATTATCCTTTCAAAAAAATCATATGCATTAAGAATAATAAACTACCTTATAATGGACTGATATTTGAAAACTAGTATCTATATCTCTTCTTTCGGATAGGTTTAAATGTAATAACTAATATGACCAATTAAAAAATGATTACTATTTTAAAAAATAAACAATGTAACATGTAATAAATAAAGTAATTGTAACATCCTCACATCTAATTTGTGCAATTTAAGTGATAGCTACTTGTATAAGTATTAATAGTTTCAATTAAAACGCAAATTTAAGTAAAACTAAGATAAATTTCACAAAAAAAAAAAAAAAAAAATGAATGTGAGTTGATTTTAAATTACAAATAAAATCTTAAATATATCAATTCATTAAAAAGTTCAAGGTATTCATATAAAAATTTATCAATAATAAGTCTAAAGAAACATACCAGTGTCATCATTGTCAATCTTATCAGGATCAGAACATGAAGATAATCTCCCACAACCTTTACCACCAAGATAATATCTAAGAAAATATAAAACAATTAACAAAACAAATTCATATATAGATTGCAGGTTAATTTATCAATCATTTATAAAAAAATTCAACATGAATTATGTGTTCAGTATTTAAGTCTAAGTACTACAAAATGTTACGAGTGCAGTGTTGGTATACTAATCTACTGATACACTGCCATGAATTATTTTTGAAATAAATTTTATTGACATAAGCTGAAGTCAATGAATTCTTGCATATAATTCTTTAAAGGGGAAAAAGAGAAATTAAGCTTAGCTCACGCGCTATCAGAAACATATTCACAAATAAAACAAGCATATATGTTGTAATATACTTAATGAGCTACTTAAAATACAATGCTAAGGAAAAAGATAATTGTTTTATTAATGAGCAGAACGCGCATAAGAGTAGAAATAAAATAAAATTAAGCAAATTTATACAGCATTTTTATACAATTATCGATTATCTTGGTAAGATACATTTTTTGGTAAGATACATTTTTCAGAATATTTAATACTTTGAGTAGAACAATCCAACATAAAATCAACGAATATATTGCAAAAATAATGTACGATAATATAAAACAAAACATATAACTAATACGTGATTTAAATATCCCAAAATAACTATGAATTTCTCCCAAAGCTTAGTTCTACGAAATTGCTGTATAGCTTCAAAAAATTTACTTTAAAAGATAAAAAATTATATTGTTATGAAGTGAATCTGATGCAAAGATCTAAAACAAATAAATCCCTTTCACATAGTGTTAAAAATATCAACACAACACAAATATCATATATATCTATATATATATATGACACACACTCGTGTGCAAAATTAAAAGAATTCTCAAATTATATATATTTTTACAAAAAGTATTGAACCAAAGATACTAATTACGCCATCGAAGAATTATGCAGCAAATATTCGGAGTCGAATACGTAAGCGTACACTTGCGCGTCTGTGAAGCTGTGACTGTGCAGGGGGTAGAAGCACACGAAGGGTTGTCGACGATTTGTGTGCTCGTACTCCTCAAAGACAATCGCCAAGATTCTCGCAACAGATGGGTAAATTTTATAAGGTATCGGGTAAAATGAGTAGCAATGGACGTATGGATGACAGAATGAGACGGGGAATTGTTCTTTAAATTGGTCCCAGGCCAGTTACAAGCGCAGGTGGCAATAGAGCTCAGTGTAACGCCCAGTGTCGGCTGCGATTTGTGGACAGTTCAGATAATGGATCCATAGTTATTTAGCACTTTTAAAGTGGCGACATAGGACTTCTACAATGTCACAGCTCTCATGTGAGCAGTATGGAACCCGAGTTTCACGGTCTATAGTTGCTCGTAGGCTTTATGAGACGGCTGTAAGCCAAAAGACCCGTTGTTTGCGTCAATCTCACTGCCGCTCACAAGAGAGGGTGCTTAGCATGATGCAGACAACATGCGCCGTAGATCAGACTTTAGAAGAGCACCGTAGTTTTTACAGATAAGTCGAGAGCCTGGACACTAACTCTTGGTGTACCTGTATCTGGAGAGAGCTTGGGACATGATACCATTCCTCCCTCATCAGAGAAAAGGATCATTACAGTAGTGGAAGGTGTAATGGTTTGGGTAGACATTTGTTAGATGGCTTTACAACCCTGCATGGGTTTGACAGGCTTTCTGACTGCTATGAGGCATGGAGAGGAGACCTTAGAGCGTATGTTCGACTTTTCACGGGCGCAGTTGTTCCTGGGTTCCTGTTAATGGACGACAACACACTCCCACACACGGCTCAGATAATCGACGTTTACCTTTAAAGCAAGATATTCGCCGCATGGATTGGCCAGCCGGATCTCCTGACCTTAACCCAATAGAGCACCATAACACAGTTAAAAACTGTCTTGCTTCAGGAGTAGGAATGACAGCTATGGGGACTTCTTTACTACCCCTTGTCCAATATGCCGTCACGCTGTTCGACCTGTCTGACTATGAGAAGGACCATATTCTACATTACACTCATCATTAGTTCAATATCACAAAGTGGATTTTGGACATCTCTTTACTATGAGCTTTACTGATGATCAGGCGTACATAAAATGACTTTTGAATGGTACATATCCTGCTGTTATATAAATATGTATTCAAATCAAATTTCATAAAATCTGTCTATTAATGTTTCAGAAATTTGACATAATGTGCAAATCCACTTAATTTTGTACATTAGTAAATAATTTTTCTAACCGATAAAAATTGCTGCAAAAGAGAATAATAAAGAATTACAAAAAATACAATCCGAAATTACGTCAATAATTATTAATATTTTTATTTGTATTTCATATGAACTATCCAAAAATTAGTTAATATGAAATACGAAAGAGATTTAGAACTGTACATCCTCCTTCACATAATGAAAATCAGTGTTTGGAAATAAATAAATAAATTCCATAAAATATTTTTTTGAAATTTTTAAATTAAAGGCGAAAATAATTTGACTCAATTTTAGAAACTCTGAAAGCAAATAATTTACGCATAATGTCTGAATAAGTTTAAATTACAAGCAAATTTTCTTCGCACAAACTGTAAATATTTTCATAACCAATTATTGAAATAAATAATGAATATAAAGTAAATTTTTTTAGCAATAAACTGCATCTTAGTTTTTAAATACAAATAAATAAAGATAAAAAAAAAAAGAATACTAATACAGAAAATCACGATATTTCTGAAGAATATCTTAGACACAAACCTTTCTATTCTTCTCAGTTGTTTATTTATGTCACTCTGGTCATTAATGAGTTGCATCTGTTGAGCAGATATCTGATCTAGTTGCGTCTGCAAATGAGTTACTGCAGCATAGTTTTGAACTTCTCGAGCTTGTTGTAAACGGGTTTTCAATTCCTCCTGTTGACTACCAAGAAGCTTAAGTTGTTCTGAAATAGCTTCAAGTCTTTCCTGTAAAGAGAAAAGTAGCACAATGAATTTATTATTATTATTTAAATAATATGTATTTAATTATCTATTTTAAAGCATTAATATTTCCACCGAAAAGAAAACTAGAAAATAAAGTATTTGAATTTGTACAACATGAGTTCAAACCAAAGAGAGAATTTGCTGATTCTAACATCTTCCATAAATAAAAATAGATTATTGTCATTAATAATAGTGAATTTAAATATAATCGTCTACAAGAGAAAATAACAGAAATTAAACATATTTTATTTAAAAGCACCAACTGAGTTATAAAAAAAAAGAATATAAATTAAAGTATTTAGCAAAAGCGACAATCGTCAGAGTCCAAAAATAGTATTTTAGAATACTTTCAAATATTAAATATTTCGCCTTGTTGTTTTTACATCATTTTTTCCGAGAATGAACAAATGTGAAAGAAACCAAATTCATAGGAAACAAATAAATAAAGGTCGTGGGTGTATGACAGACGAATAAAATCCAAATATCTTTCCTTTTTTTTTTTTTTTTTTTTTGTTTAGCAAAGAAAATAAATACATTTTTGATAAAGCACCCAGGTATTTTATCACCATTTATATCTTAAATTCTCGATTATGTTTAACTCAGCAACACAGAAACTTGCAAAGAAATTAATTTTCACAAACAGTATTGTCTCCAGTTCTTGTTTTTATATACATAAAGAGAGTAAAACTCACCACGCATCATCCAATAACTAAAACAATTAGAATACTTATAATGTTTGAAGTACGGTTGTATGTTTCGATTCTTTGCTTTTGAAAAATAATTGTAATATTGACTACTATTAATTTGTCAAACAATGGATTCATTAAAGAAATCAATAATCAGATGTGATTAAAGTTTGACTTCTTTCTGCTGCTCAAGAAGCAGGGCCTATGATCCATAAAGCTGACGAGGTGAAAGCTTAAGGGATCCACTGAGTTTAAGTGTTGTTTTTTTTTTTAGTTTAGTTTATATTAACGTCGCACAAGAAGCAACACGAGGGCTATTGGTGACGGACCTCGTAATTTCGAACCACGGTCAAGTGACGAGGTCGACACCTGAGCTGGCACCCCCCTCTCCTAACATCCACACCACGCCAACGGGAGGACTTTGGGCCCCGAACAGATTTAACGTGCATCAGCCCCGGCTACACGACGGGTCTTTGGCGGCCAAGGATCGAGCCCGCGACTGAACGAAAACCGCCGGCCGCTAGTCCACGACCTTGACCACTAGGCTACCGCGGCCCGACTGAGATTAAGTGATCGCCAGTTTTTTAATATAAGGCGTGATGTAATTCTTTGTCTCTGGTTCTATTACTATAGAGTAATTCAAGTTTTACTTCTTTTAATAACGATAAAAAGTAAAATTATTTACATTTATTACTTTTTAAGAAGTGAAACTATTCAGAAACATTCCATGGTTAATAACGATAATTTGTAAGCAAGTAAGTTTATGTTCGAATTAGTTTATGTAGAGAAAAATTCGATTTTAAAACTAATCGAATGTTTGAGATTTGTAAGGAATAAAAAAGCTTGGTAAAATATTTTTCTGCATTACTAAGCATTCTTTCTTGTATCAAAAATTAATATATTCATTACAATGAATTTTTCTAATAAGTATTTTAATAATTCTTTGTTCTGAAAAATATAACCAAACTTTTATTTTTATAATTATCTAACATACAGAGTTTGAATCATTCGCTGACATTAACATGTTAATTAACATATGTCTGATGTTAATTAACACATGTTATTTGGGGAAAATTTAAGAAATAATTAATTTACAATTCCACCCAAGAATACATGCGCCAATAAAACTTTTGAAAGTAAGTTCATAAATGTATAAGGAATAATTCCTTTTTCGTAAAGATTTAAGCTGAACAATTTTCTTCATCGATTGTGCTTGTGCGCATTTTATTATTGTGAAATTCAACTGTTCATCTTTAGTAAAACTCAAAAAGAAAAATGATTAAAAAAAATTTAACGTGTTCTAACTTCTCCCATAAATAATAAAACAGTCAGATGAAGAAGATTTCTCACTCATTAAAAATCATTTAAAAATATTATATTGGATATGCTGCCACCAAGCGCTGAAATTGATCTAAATAAATAGTTCTCTTTATAATATTGTCATTATTGTTTTTTATTCGTTGTTGATGTTAATCTAGTTTAATGATATTTAGTGATACAGTGATGAAAAAGTATAGAAAACGACCAAACAAGTTAAAAAATTGAATCTTAAATACTTTCCTCGAGCATCGTCAACCCCTTATAATAAGCAGGAATGGGAAATAAAATCTGTATCATATGGTTGAGATTACACACACAATTTAAATATTTTTACTTACCAAATATTATTTCATTTTAACTCATTTTTTCCTTTAAAAAAATATTCAATTTAAGAAAAAATATTTTTATTCCGTTCAATAAGGCAAAGAGAATTTTAAGCAAAAGTATTTTACATTTAAACTATCCAATATTTTATTTAAGCAACAGAATCATCTGTTTAATATTATTCCGTTAAATGTTTTAAAGAATATACTCGTACCTTGCGGATACTCAAAACAGTTAAAAATTTAAACAAATTGGATTTCTTAAATGTTTGTAATTTTAGAAATCAAGATATATAGAATTTCAAATAATTTATTTTAAGATAAGAAAATATATTATGTGATTAACCCGATAAAAACATTTAGTTCCGAGACATACTTGAATTGTAGGGAAGAAATATAATAAGAATAATAATTTTCATGTCTTGTGATTTCCTAAGGTTAAACTTTTTGCTTTGCCATAACATCAATATTTTACAATTCTCGTCTTAAATATAATTGAAAGTATTAATAGAAGTAAAATAATAACTCTAAAGAGTATTATTAACCCTTTTCCAATTTGTCGACCGAAAATTAGTGTCTTCAATGTTCACTTCCCCCAACCCCCCTTGCTCCTGCTTTAGTTTCACTTTTTGGTCAAGGAAATAAATGCCATGGAACTCTTTTTGGAAAAACTAAATAATGTTTGATTCTTTTAATGTCACTAATGTACATATCTACATTCAATACGTCTACGAAAACCGAATAATTTATTTAAAAATTAGTTGAAATATTTTGAGACGATTTTAATAGCTTAAATCCATACTAACATGCACAGATGCATATACTAACAACAATAACGCGCATTTCTTTTATTTATATAATTTTATAATACGTTTCAATAAGATTAATAGCAGTTACTGACAAATATATCTGCTATAGAATTCAAAGAAAAAATGGTAAATATATTTTGGAATTTATAATATATATATGGTAATTAAATTATTCAATTCCTTCCTGATTTTTAAGGGGGGGGGGAAATCATGGATACAAATATACCATAATGGATCAAATGAATTGCGAAATATATAATTTTTTTCTTGTATTAAATAATATTTATGGTCATACATACTTATTTTCTTTTAATTTCATTTATACATAAGATAATTTTTCACATTTTTAAAATTTACATAAATGGGCATTGCTTCGATGTGTCCATTTTTAATTGTTTTTTATCAGTTAAATACTGCATATATATATATATATATATATATATATATATATATATATATATATATATATAATGAAAATACTTTAACATAGTAACCTATGAAATAAGCCTTACAACAAAAGTAAAATGCTCAGAAGACAACATTAAATAAAATATTTGTACTGAGCATAATTGAAGGGGAAAAATCTTAAAATAAATAAAATAATAATAATAATAAAATTAAAAGAAAATGGAATTCATACCCAGACATTAAAATTTTTATTTGCTACATTTTGTAAAACCTTCTTTTCAAAAATTAATTAAATTAAATAAAAATGAAATGAAATATTTAAGTATTTATAGTAAAAGAGGAAGACCTTCACAAAGTAGTTATTTTCGAGCCGGCAAAAGACAATACGCAAATTCAGCTTTTAAAATAGTTTAAATCAAGTAAAATTAATATAAAACAAAATTTCCAAATTAACATTAAGAAATGTTTAATTCTTAAAAGCAAAATTTCAAATACGACTACAATACAGCTACTGATTATCTACGCAATAAGTGCTAAACAGGAATATATATATATATGTGTGTGTGTGTAAAATCCTTTTCATGAGTTACAATGAAAGTAAAATACCAAATTTTGTTCTAACAAAGATGTAACACCTTTTTAAAGCATTAAATATAATTTTACAATGGCACTAAATACTGTTGCCTAACACTTCAGTATGGAGCATGTTTGTAAAATTGGTTTTTTCAAATAATCCTTCAATTTTTATAGCATGCTTTTCGAGGTCGTCTTGTTTAGTTCTCCTTTCATTCAATAGTCAAAAATAACAAAAGGCAGTTTTCGTTTGTTTTGTTATTTTTCAGGAGAATAACTTATTTTAACTAGAAATTTTAAAGTTGTTTTTATTTTATATTTTGCTATTTTTTTCCATACAAATTCCATTTTTTTAAAAAAAATTTCAACGGTGGTATAAAATACATGATACCTTTTCGTTTAACATAAATTTAGAGACGATTTTAATTCGAATTAAGCCAAATTTTGCCTCATTTTTATGCATTATGACATATAAAATGTTTAATTTCATTTACACTTTATCTAAAAATATTTGTAACCATATATATATATTTGGTAATATAGAAATTATTTCAGTTTTTAAAAACTATTTTAGACAACATTTCCAATGGATTTAATACAATAATCGTTACGATGTCTTTTAGAACGGTATTTATATTAGGAAAGAGATAATTATCTTTCATGTTTTAATAATTATTTAGAATGAGGAAGACTTTTGTAGATGATTATTCAATTCTAATTATGTTTATCAATGTCAACTATTCCAAATTTAATTATTAGCAATTACTCACTATAAAATTTCAAACGGAAACATGGCCATATTCTTCAAATAGAAGACTTTTCGCACGAAAGTGATCTTTAACAAAATCATATCACGTAATTGAGATGTGAAAACACACTTATCTACGCTTTTTAAAAGCATTTATCTAGTAGGAATTCTCCGACTAAATTGAGCATTTTTTAAATTCTTGTTCTGGTGACTTTTTCCAGTGAATGTTTATTATAAATAAATTTAAATTAATAAAGTTTGAAACAATTTTTTTTACTTCATACTGTGTGTTTTGAGCATCAGTTATAAGTTACTATTTGCCGTATATATGTTATATTTACAATCTATTTATTTTCAGAGATTTTTTTTTTTTTTAAATATACAATTTACTTAAACATTTCACTTTGCCTTTCATATTATATCTTTCATAACTTTTTCAAATGAGCAAATTAAAGTCTTCACTTACCTTTCAAATCCTCAAGCGTTTTCAATTACTTTTTACTTTTAAGAGTACTTAATTATGTTTTTAAAGTGTATATAAATATATATTCTCGTTTTCCCAAAATTCAAAAATAAATTTTAGTTCCATATTAGCCATACTAGAAGATTATCAACTAGATTCTTACAGAAATGTTCAGTTAACGAAAAATGATTCGGGTTTATTGCAAATACCACTATAGAAGCATTTTCCTTGCGTATTTATTTTTAATAGTATGAAGTTATACAATTTAAAAATTTATCAAATAATCATAATTTTATTTCCTTATGTTGAATGCACTACTTATATTTAGTTAAATCAAATTTGAAAAATTATTTAGAGATAAACTGTTTATTTTAACAATCCTCATACTTATAAAGGGAAGTGGAGTAGGATGATTCCTCTTTAACATTTTTTACAACAATTAATTGTTGTTAATACGCCATTATCTATACAATATACAATTTTTAACTAATTCTTTTACATTAATATTTTCAGCGTTTAATTTTCCCTACCATGTTTAAGACACATTTATCACTAATAGCGCTTTTTTATGAGACAGAAAAGAAAAATTAAATATGTTTAGTTAAAAAGATATTCATATATTTAGCAAGTAATTCTAAACAGCCAATAATTTTTATACAGTAATTCACATTTACGAAATATGTTCTAAAAATAACTATTATAAAAATCTTAGGGAATACAAACAGTTTTAGACGTGTCATTTTTTAATGCAACCTTTGTGTTTAATGTAAAAAATCCAACTTTACATCCAGTTTTCTAATGACAGCCTGCAATTTTTAAAAATTTCAAAAAATTCATGAATGATTGCAAAATTTGTGGATTTTTTTAAAAAAAATTTAAATGATGAAGAAATATTTGATTATTATAAGTTATATATGTAATATCTTAATAGTTATTAATTGCTTCACTTTCCATATTAAGCCTTCTAATATTTATTGTCACTTAACTACACAGTAAAATGCAGAGGAAGACAGATGAACCAAATTCCTTAATTTTTATTCAAGTTATGAATACTTTAAATTCTGATTACTACAAACTCTTTCCAAGGCTATTTTGCCTAAACGCGCCCTGAATTATCGTTTGTAATTATAAATAAATTTATTTCTCACCGACTCACTCGGGTTCGAGTAAGTAGAATAGCTGGAATTGAGGGTTCAATTACCGAAACCTTTACCTATCTCTTCTAAGATCCTTTTAATCGCTTCTTAAATTATGGATGGCTGGTTTAAACGTCTCATTTAGATTCATTTTTAACGAATTTCCAATCGCAATGCTGAAATTTTCGTCGTTTATATATGCATTTGATCAAATCTATTTATTACACTTCATTTATTTCAATATAATCTACATGAATTCCGTTTCATTTTATGGACGAGATTTTATTTTAAACAATTCAAATAAAAAAGTCTCCAAGGCTAGTCGAAGGGAAAATTGCGATTTAGTTTAACAATACATATAATCTGCAAATGAAAGAGGGAAATTCAAATAAATCATAATTAATAAATTCTGTTTAATCGATTTTCTCTATGTCTTACTCAATATTTTTAAAACTCATCTAATTAACCAATATTTGATTTTGATTAGTAACAAATATGTGCTTGTATTTTAAATAATAAAAACGTTAACACCAAACATTCCTGCAAATACATATAATAAAAACGAAAGCGGGGGAAAAAATTCATTTGTAAATTTTTATTTTATCTATACATAAAAGCATAACAGTTATGTATTCCTGGATAGTAAAAATATTCAATCCAGTTTTATTTAGAGAGGAAAAAAACATCCCGAGTTCTATAGAATGGCCATTGAAAATAATTAAGAGTCATTAAAAGAGGAGTTAGAATTAAACGATGAATTAACGATTACCAAAGCAAATTATTAAAACCTTTGATATTAAATTTGGAAGAACCAGCTTTTCTCATTTACTGAAAAAACGTAAACTCACCTGTCTCTTCTTGCGTTCTTCATCCAGTTGAGATTTATCATTTGCTTGACCAGGACTGGCATCTAAACGCAGTCTTTTACAGGTTTCTTCATCAAAAGATTTGTTATACAGCTGAGATCTGTAAATAGTGTAAAAATGATTTGTAAATATTGAGCGCCCAAAGAGTAATATGAAAAAAATCGTAGAATATATGAATATTTCATACGAAGGAATTGTAAAATTATTAAAGCCGTCGTTTACACCTGTCGCATACAAATTCAAACCAACGACTCACTTCTTTACAGGGCCTTTTGTAAAATCTGATTTTCCACTTTAACCTAATATGAATGCATTTTTGTCGTTTTGCTTCTCAACTTTCAAACTCAAAGATCATCTAATCTTTATTATGTAGCAAATAATAAAGTATTAAAATATTTTCAGAAGACTTCAAACATGAATATGCAATTTTTGAATACGTTTTCTTTCTTTATGTTATTTAAATATAGATACAGAAGAATAAGTTTTGCTTTCAATGAAAAAAGATGTCTTTGACATAACATACGAGAAATTTCAAATAAGATAATTCCGTCAAATTTCAGGATACAGATGAAATTAACTCATTTTATTAATAAATTTTCAATTCATTACATTAAGCTAGATAAAAGAGGAAGAGGTAAATTACACATTTCTGTTTGAGCATAATTATGTGCATCTTTTTTTTAAAAAAAAATATGAGGGATTATATTTTTTACAAAGACTGAACTTAGATATAAAACTCAGATATGTAATCTGAGGAAAACTTTACGATTTAATTATAGAAAGGTTACAAGTTTGAAACGCTATTTCCATTAACTGGGCCTCAAAGTCTCCACTAGTATGCTAAAAATTAAGAAATCCATTTCCGAATTAGGAGATGGATTTCCCAGTTTTTAACCGTCCAAGTAAATGTAGAGCTCTAAAGCAAGATTAATTGAAAAGGGTTAAAACTCTTATACAACATTTTCATGAAAAGAACAGCATTCAGATTGTAATGAAATATCTAAATTTAAACAATTTAGTTTTTAATTAGTAATGAAATTTGATTGGAAGAAGACTTATTCTACAATAAAGACAAACCTTTTTGCATCAAGACTAAAAAACACAGAGGAGATAAAGCAACGCAGATCAAGAAATTACATTTAGAAGTTTAAGCCCATTTACTGTATATATACAAATACGAGTACATAAGCATTAGTTATAGATATTTTTATGCAATTTAAATTTAAAGTGAAAGATAATATAAAAAAAATGAAAAATAAATTGGCTACATTTCATTCGGTGTGAAAGGGAACAGAGAAGGAAAATATAAGTTAAATTTTAACTTAAAAAATGTCATTTCATATTTATTCTATATAGTAAGTAAAACATATCAAATTAAAAGTAAACAATAAAATGGTTTGGGGAGGGGGAAAGGAAAATGAATAAGAAATTTTTTAATTATACTCATACAAAAACACATCAGAGACCTTACATTAAATTATTACGATGACAATCGAAAATATAACACATATGTGCAGCTAATAACGAACGATTTCACTAGGTTAAAAATAAAAAATAACATTACGCCGATCCTTTCAACTTGTTAAAATTAAATGTTTGTTGTTGTTGAAGTTGAAATTGAATTTGTTGAAATTGAATTTGTTACAGTTGAAATGTTTGACTTAAATAAAGGTTAGCTTTAAAATTATTTTAATTGAAATTCATAATGTTCTCGAAACTGTTTGAAAACTTGTAATTTACAAAAAAAAATTCAAGATGACAAAAATAATGGAATATTATTTCAAACGTTAATTTTATATAGCACACAAACTATATCTGATAAAAACTCTTTATTTAAATATTATTTTAGAACTTTTATAAATATTCTTTTTTTTAATTCTGGAAATATATTAAAAACATGTTTAAAATAACCATAGAGGGTTTTTTTTTGTTACATTACTTTTGCATATAAAGCTAGTTTTCTTGAAGAAAGATTTAATCAAGTATCAACCGACAGGTATAAGGAAAATCACGACAATAAATTCGAGGATATATATATATATATATAAATTGTTACGAACCCGAGACATTTATAGAGATTTCATCCGTCAGTCAACGAAGTTTAGTTAAGTTTTTATTAACGTTGCACTAGAAGTAACACGAGGGCTATTGGCGGCGGACCTCGTAATTTTGAACCATGGTCAAGTGACGAGGACGACACCTGAGCTTCCCTCTCCTAACATCCACATCACACCTCGGGAGGACTTTGAGCCCCAACAGATTTAATGTGCATCAGCACCGGCTA
This sequence comes from Nephila pilipes, assembly GCA_019974015.1. Taxonomy (NCBI): domain Eukaryota; kingdom Metazoa; phylum Arthropoda; class Arachnida; order Araneae; family Nephilidae; genus Nephila; species Nephila pilipes. Next base: position 447,913 of record BMAW01027786.1, read on the forward strand.
TACGGTGGGTCTTTGGTGGCCAAGGATCGAACCCGCGACTGAACGAAAACCGCCGGCCACGAAAACTGAACCTTGACCACTAGGCTACCGCGGCCGTCAGTCAACGAAAGTCTGAGCAATGATACCTTAACCTTGGTGACGAATTTGGCGACTAGGCGAGAAACTAGTAAGGAAGTTACGAAACCTTCCTGAACTTTCTCTGTGATGTCTCACCGGGCCGGAACAGGTATAAATACACCAATAGTCTAAGATAGAGCAGTTAAATTTCCACTTCAATCAAGTCGTCTCCAAAGCTCCCCGCAAGACACGGGGTGAAAAGCGGCTACGCTGCCTAGATACCCGTTGATATGTTTCACCAGACAGAGCAGTTAGTCTGATTTTGGAGTAAAGCGTAGGTGATCAGATTTAATGTGCATTCAGGAAATCTACTGGATTCAGCCAGCTCTTGGAAGTAGATCTGCCGAGAAATTTTGGATAACATTGCAGAGTGCATTTTCAGAAGTAGGTCCAAATCTGCTTTGGAGGTGCAGAGTATGACAGCGGAGATTCGTGAAAAGCACGAACTAGTAAGATGGTGAACTTAACATTGTTGTTATAACTATGACTACCATTATAAGTGCTGTTTTTGTTCCTGTATCTGAATCACTAATCTGAACAAGTAACGTGTGTTTATTATTTGAGTGGTTACTGTCCAATCTCTGCTACTTGTATGTCGTCTTGTCCAGATTATTTGAGAATAAAGTGCCATTTGTCATTATCCTCGTATTGCACTGATTTTCCCTCATATACTCCCAAAAAAGACTGGAATTTTTTTGTAACAATATATATAGCTATGACACCGCGTAAGTTTACATGTCTCAACAAGAGCCGTTATCGGATGGCAAAAGTTTTTATACCCGAGAAATAAGGTAATTCCCCTAAATGTTGCCAATTCAGCAATTAAATGGGTGGGTGGGTATCTTTTTCGTAAACATAAAAAGGGCAAAGAGGAAATAACAATAGTAAAAAGTGGAAGAATTTTAAAAGGTTTGATGCTAAGAATATTTTGATTAAAAAAAGAATGTGTGTATAAATTTATTTTATCTCTCTCACTCTCACACACACATTTTTCTCTGCCTCCAAAAATCAGTAATTGAATACTCTATTACATACCATTTTTATTATTTGAAAGAAAGAGTTATAGGTATTTCTTTAAGAAAGAAAGAGAGACTATTTTACTTTCCTTTTTTTGACACTAATCATACCACACTAAATTTAAGGGCAGAGAAATTACTGCATCTGCTTATATTAGTCATTAATGAATTGTAAGATAATTGAAGCGCACAGTAAAAAAATATCACATATTTTTTTTTTACTTTTTCCGTCCAATAAACATTCGGATACAAAGATTTGTAAAATAATTTTTTTGAACAAAATGCTTAAAATGTTGGTTAAATTTATATTAAATCCAATGAATTGACACTTTTAAGAGAAAATTTTTTATTTAAAGTAACTACGATTAGTCAAATATTTAGTTTGACTTTTAGTCTAGAAGAATTTTATGAAAACTCTAGAAAAAATGCTTAATTTATATAAAAACCTTTTATCAAATTTTGAAAGATATTTAATGATTATCCAGATTTTTAAGATTTTAAAGCTTTTTATTAAAATATTAATCCATAATTGTATGGGACGGTATACATCCTGAATGTTTTTATGGTATAAATAAATTCGATAATTTGCTGGGATCGCATGTTTTAAATTGGCTAACTTATTTTTCATCCAGCAAAATAATTTCAACATTATTATACTATGTACTGATAATAACGAACTATAAGTATTTTTATAGAAGAAATAAAATAAAAACTTCATATAGTTTTGTAAAAAAAAAAATCATGGGTGTTAGGATATTAAATATTTTGTAACAGTTTTAGCTACAATTTCACTAAAATGCAAGATTTGAAATTGAAAGACATATGAAGTAAAGCATTTAAAATTTAATTCCAGAATCCAGCTTTACAACAGTCCCTTTTGATGAAATTTCAAATCAAGTGTCGCATCAATCTTTAATAATTAAAATTATGAATCGAGTGAGGAATCAATTATTCGTGATTATGATCGTGAGTTGAATCAGAAATTATTTTTCTAATCTGAATCAAGCATTGATTCAAGAATCCGTGATTTGAATTGAAAATAGAATTAAACATTTATGATCTGAATTTCAAGCCAAAAATGTAATTTTTCATGACCCGAATAGAATGCTGAATCATTTATCAACGATCCAATAGCTATTTAAAATTCGTCCGAGCAACAATGTTAGGTAAAAACACATGCATAAGAAATGATCGTCTATCTGAAATTCGCCATTTCTGTACCAAATTTTAAAATTTGTAATTTTTATTATCAGTCGCAGAAGATTTCTATACAGACCTAATAAAGTTTCATAAAGAAACGGGGGAGGGGGCGATATTTCTTTCTAAATATTAGGTGTGCCGGAAAGTTCAGTCCGATAACAACATTTTATGTTTCAATACGTATGCATTCAACATTCATGTTCAATACATGTCTCAATACGTTTCAATACGTATGCATTCAACATTCATGTTCAATACATGTCTCAATACGTTTCAATACGTATGCATTCAACATTCATGTTCAATACATGCTTCAATACATTTCAATACGTATGCAACAACAACATTTCATGTTTCAATACGTGTTCATTTTAACATACGAGCTGGGGTCTATATGGCTGTCTATCATTGCATCAATAAGCAACCTATAGAATCGACTAACGCAGGGACTAATAAAACAAGAAACGCACGGAAAAAAAAATATTTTTCAAATGTTAAACAATATATTTTTAGATCAAATACACACATTGAAATGTCTCAGAAGCAAACAAGATTTCTATTTAGGCAGGATTATTTTCCAAAAAGAAATGAAACAAAAATGATTTTTTTTTATAAAATGCTTTCTATCGGGTATATTGGAAAGATCTTTCTATATGCGCTCTTCTATTAGAAGTACCAAAAAGCTCTGTGCGGTAATGTCGTTTCATGTTTCAATACGTATGCACGTGATTTTTTCAGACATATATATCAGTCTATCATTGCATTTATACACAAGTGCTGAAATGGGGGGAAAAAAAGGTGTTTCATGTAAATAAGTGAGACACGATTGTGTAAACATCACTGCCAATAAAGTTCATTTACAACACTATATTTTATGCTAATTCCTACAAGGAAGAAATGCCATAAAAGCATGTCAAAATTTAGAGAATATTTTTGTGCGAATGCAGTTTCGGATACAACGTGCAGGAGCCATTTGGACGGCCATCTTTGACCGATGATGTTATTGTCAAGATCATGATAGCGCAAGATTCTTTCTTTGGCAACATTGGAAACAGGTGAAAAGATTAACTCGGCTTAATAAGCCCTTTAGGTTTATATTCGGAAACTAGAATTAAGCTGAGAAATTCTATCGCATTCACCATATTCCCCAGATCATAACACCCTCCGTTTATCACCTGTTTCTCTCCCGGCAAAATTTTTTTGAAGGGGAAAATAATTTAAAACTGAAGCAGATATCAATCAAGCACTACTCAAAGTCGTTGTCTCCAAAAACACGGCATTTTTTTTTTTAAAAAAAAAAAATGGTATTTACAAATTACCATCTCACTGGAAATAAGTCATAAGTAATGACAGAAATTATATTGTGCAATATATATCATTAAATGTATAAAAAATGAATTATTTTTCTTTCACTTTGCAATCGGACAGAACTTTCCGGTAGACCTAATATTATTTGTTAAACCTAATACGAATCTACGGAATATTTTCAGATTCACAAACAATTTAAGTCAAATTAAAATTAAAATTTAGATAATACGTCTGTATGATTGGAAGCACTAAATTTGTGGAATTAATAATATTATTGAAAATATCGAAGAAACTATTGGCAGTAAAAAATAAAAGTATGAGGGAAAGTGTATAAAAATAATATTTTCACCCTTTTCAAAATATAATAAAATTTTTAAATTAAATTTTTATTCAAAAAGAAATCCAACAAGTGAAATACGACAAAATTCTATATGATGATTAAAAATTAAAAGTTCAATATACTCATCTCAAGAGAATCAATTACAAATTTCAAATCTAAAAACAGGGATAGAAAGTAAGTATTAAGTGTGAAAAAAAAATAAATAAAAATAAAAACATAGAAAAGTATCAGGTGGAGGAGGGAAATGGAGGGGAGGGGGGGAGGACACTTATCAGAATTTCGATATATTACTTTAAACAGTACAAACAGCAAAAAATTTAAACTTTTATGTGTATTTATTTTACGTAAAGTTGTAATAAGTTTTGAATATGTTCACAATTTAATCGCTTTAAATCGTTTGTGGTAACTATGAAATTCATAGACATATGATTCTATAGTTTAACTCTTAGAAAAAACTGCTCTCAAAATAGAGCCAGAAAAAAAAAAAAAAAAAAAAAAAAAAAAAAAA
>BMAW01027786.1:452501-489511 GCA_019974015.1 Nephila pilipes
GATTACCATAAATTACTTCCATTTTCAAACATGTTTCATTAAATAAATAATCGATACTTCGCAACACGAAGATTGCAATAATAGAGCATCATGGCTATGGCAATAAAAATGAAGAACCAAAAATAAAAAAAAGTTAGCAACACCATTAAAAAAGGAAAGGAAAAGGGGATATATAAGTAATTAAGATATAATTCCTTTAGAATGGGGGAACGCGTGTTTTATTGATGCACATCCAGCAACCACAACGAAAAAAAAAAAGGAGGGGGGAGTTAATGAGCCTAAATCCCGCCCACAAATACCTAATTAATTCCGTTTTAGACGTGCAATGCTGTATTGCGCATTTGGTTGATTTTTTTCCTTAAAAAAATAAGAATTCCTAAATGTTCCAATGAAAAACCATAAAAAGCACATGACGAGAATAATTTATTATACAAATGATAAACATCTATAAGTATAAAATATTAAGTTTTAAACTTTTATAACTCATATATATCACTCACACGTCTAGCAAAGGTCTGGTGAATATAATATAATAATTCAAATACTATTTTCGATTCAACTTTAGTTTTTAAATATTTTTCAGAAACACTTCTTACATGTAATGACATCAAAGACGTGGATAGAATTCAGATGCAGAGAATTGTAAAATCGAATGCAGTTAAGAAATGTAATCCATTGTAACCGATGAAATACTGATATGTGAAGTAATCGTGTTGCTATTCTCTTCAAAAATTAAAACTATCTCACCTGGAACTATAAAATCATACTTTCAACAATGAGATAGACATCAGATAGATGGTTGGCTCATTGAAAATTTGACTAGCAAAAGTTTTAAATTATCATTTCAATAAATTTTAGGTAATTTACATTACAACGAAAGAACTTGTTCGTTAGATATTCAAACGCTTTAAAATTTAATAATAAAATATTTTATTAACTATCGGGATAGTTTTCAAATAAAATGTTTAGGGAACAGAACTCTACACATCCAATTAAAAAAAACTCGCATAAGACAGAAAATATTAGTTGTGTACAGTTAAGAAGTATCAACTTATACATAGAGATTCGTGAAAAAATAACTTTAAAGAAAAGGCACTTAATGCAAGTAGGAGTTTTTTCCGAGAAAGATTTTAAATAAGTAATATTTTGTATTGTTATCTAAAGGTAATAAATATTTTCAAACACGTAAAGTTTGAAATTAGACAATTGAAGATGAATAAAAATATGAAACTATTTCCAGATATTTTCAATAACTTTCGAATACTTCTATTTGAGTATAATGTTAATATTTTTTTGTAAAGTTAATGTGAGTAAATATTATTTTTCGGTGCTTTCATATGCAATGAACGATAATATTTCATTCGAGTAACTGGTAATGAAAAATGTTTATGTAACTATTAGTTTTATTAAAGTCAATAAAATGTTTTAAATGGGAATAGTAACCTTCCACAGATTTCTTTTACTGTGCTTTAATTTTTTTTTTCTTCTTGTTCGATCGTTTTGAATGAAAAAAGGAAGTTTTATATTCAAAGATTAGTTTTGTTTTAAGAGATTTAAATTAAAGTAAATGTGTGCGAATATATAAAATTGCACATCGTATTTTTTCTCTTTTGAGCATATTAATATTATTTTTGAATATAATTAGAAATATTTTAAGAAGTTTTCGATGTAATAAACCAGGTGAAATAATTTTTTAGAAATATTTGTATTGAATATTGTTGTGATTTATTTAATATTTGTATTTTGTATAAAGATTTTGGGAAACGCGCAGTATGTCTTTATTTGAGGCACTAGATTCCAAGTAAAGGACTTGAAGAACATCCAGAAAAAGCTGATGCAATTTTAAATATGCCACACACACACTTACACACAGTTCGGAAGAATGTGAAGTAAGTTAAGTCCTTCGTCCAATCCTGTTTCATGAGTTCGCGGTAGCTTAGTGGTTATGATCGCGGGGGTTGTTTTCGTTGAGTCGCGAGTTCGATGCTATTAAAGACCCGCCTGATGCTACTTAAGACCCGCTCCGAAGCGGAGATGATGCACGTTAAATCTGGTCGAGGTTGCAAGTCTTCCCAGCGTGGTGTGGACATTTGGAGAGAAAGGTGCCAGCTCATGTGTCATCCAGGTCACTTGACCGATATTCAAAATTACGAGGTCCGTCACCAACAGCCTTCGTGTTGCTTCTCAGTGCAACGTTAACAGACAATCACATCAATCATGTGTGTTAATAGTATCGTAAATTTATTAATAGCTTTTCTGAGATTTCAAGACCCGGAAACAACCTTACAAAGAAGGCTGAAGCGTGGAAGTGAAAATGGGGTGAACTAGAACAGACAGTTTTTATAAATTGATGGAATTGCCGACTCCCCCTTCAATCATAAAGCAAGTAGATGAAATCTTACCTTTCACAGTAAGAACAGATGCCAATGGGTATGCTATTAGAGTTATTCTTATACAAAGAAAGGGAGAGAATGAAAGCCCAGTTGAATAATGCTTGTCGCAACAACTACCGAACGAGAGACCTTTGATGTGATTTGGTCTTTGAATAAGTTCCGAGGTTATGTTGTAGGACCAGAAATAGTTGTCGCTAGTGATCACCAATCTCTAAAATGGTTGTTAACCCTAAAAGCACAAATAAGTATATTAGCTCGATAAACTATCAAGCCTGCTGTCCAGGATATCCAGTCTAGAAACTACCGCCAATAAGGTTTGCCATGATTACTACCAAATGTGAAGCCTCAGGACAAACAACTGCTTTTTTTTAAGCCTTCGCAAGAGAAATGCGAACACGAGACGATTTCTCCAAAGTTTTAAGATCCATCGTCCAGAATGATAACTTTATTCCTAAGGTCACGCCTTATCTCAAGATATTTTCCAAAGCTCTGTATGAGATTAAGAAGAAATTAATGAAAGCTCAAAGACGGAAAGAGTATGTAGACAAACATTGAAAGTCTGCTCTTGTATACAAGTTTGGAGATTTCATATGAGTACAACTACACCCAAGCAGTAAAACCAAGATGGGAGTAAGTTCCAAAGTGAAGTTAAGATGAGATGGCCCTTATGTGATCTTTCCACAAATATCTCCTATACCATATAAAATCGTCAGTCGTGATGCACCAAATGAAGTTCTAGGTGTTTATCACTCATCTTCTTTAACTTCCCATCATGGATCTTTCCAGTCGTCCTCTCCAATAAGACCTCTAAAGAAAAGAGGTAGGCCAAGAAAGCCTACACTTTCTCCCCGAGGACGGAAATCGAAAGTGTAAGGGGAGGATATAGCACGCACTAGTTATCTAAACCCTTGTTAGATGCGCTAGTTAGTTAAACCCTCGTTATATTGTCGCTATATGTACCATTCAGGCGATATTCAAACTTATAATTTTTCTTGCTTAAAAGAATTAATTCCCCAAGCAGAAAAGACATGACGGGGGAACGAGAAAGATGTAACTAAAGGTTGCCAATATTCATTTTCTTTGCGATTTGTCTTATGGTGTCCTGTGTTCATTCTGTTGTAGTAAATAAGCTTAGCTTTTTTTTTTTTTTAATTAAATGAACTACGATTTTTTTCAATACCAACAAGAGCTAGCCAATCAAATTAATGTGATAAAGTAAATGAAATGCGATATGCGATTGGCACTGGCATTTGCTAATTTTGCATGTAGGTAGAAATCTTCCTAATGATATAATTTTAATTGCAATTTATTCAGTCGCTTAAGCAAGGGAGAGAGGCAGAGATGTGATCTTACAGAAACATAACTATGAATAATGATTTAATTTTGTAAAATAATTAAAGGAATATGTTTAAATTTTTGAAAGAACGATATAAATTGCAGTAACTTTGTCGCGTGTTTTCTTTGATATCGTTTAAAAACATTTCTCTATATGATTTTTATTATTATGGCCAACAGCTGTGTATTGCTTTTGAATATATAACAGCAGGTGATTTTTGAAAGCATACATTATAAAAAGAGAAACAACGGATTACTTATATATAAGACGATAAATTAATGTACAAAAAAGGTATGTTTTTAATGCATCAATGGAAATTAGTTTTAAAGATATAGTGCGTCCCATAAATATATGAACTCTGATATTATTAAGGTAACAATTAAAGTAATGGACTAGATCAATAAAAGTAACAAATGATATATATAATATTATGAGTATAAAAGAGAAATAGTTAAAAATGTGTCCGCATTTATTAAGTAAGAATAAATTTGAATAATTAAAAATATGGTATCCAAAAAGTACAAGGGCAGTTAGAATAATCGAAATTACAAATTCAAAATCGGAAAATTTGCATATTCCATGAACTTTTTCTATCACATAATTGTTGCAGAATATAAAAGCGAATCAGTTTTTCGATTTGAAGCTCATTCCGATGTCTTTCCACATCTATTTCTTACAAGCTGATAAAACCAAAATGTGGCGTTTAAATTGATAAGAAATGAAGGTTTCGGAAATTTATAAACATATGCAATGCAGAATATCTGTATGTATAATATCTTGTCACAACGTGGCTCAGCTACAGTAACGAAGCATACAGACAGATATTTAAAAAAAAAAAAAAAAAAAAAAAAAACGGCAAAAGAGTTAGATTTTTGGAGTTAATTAAAACGGGAAAAAAAATAAGGGGGGGAGCGCACGCAAGATAAGAGTATGCTCATGGACACCAATTTTTAACCTTATCGGAGTTGAAAGCAGCAGATAAATCAGAATTGGTTCTCTTTAAATCTGATTTGTTGCAGACTTTAGTTCAAAGAATGCCTGATCAGGTATTCATATTAATTAAAAACAACGATTTCAAAGTTTGAACTGTAATGAATTGATTGACTGTTTGTTAACGTTGCCCTACGAAGCAACACAAATGCTATTGACGACGAACAATATAATTGTGTATCTCGGAGAAAAAACAGCATGATATCTGAGCTGGCACCCCATCCAAATTTCCACACCAAGCCAATGTAAGGATTTGGAGCCTCGACAAGTTTAACGTGTATCAGCCCTTTTACACAACGGATCTTTAACGGCATCAAGATTGGAACGTTTCGACTCAAACTCGCAATCATAACCACTAGGCTACAGCGGCCACTGAACTATAATAACTCTATTTGTCCATATGTTTTGGGACAGGTTATTTCTTATTTTAATTTCTCTACCAACACATTTTGAGCTTGTATGATGTATAAGTAATATAATAAATTACTATTGTGTTTTTCTGCGATTATTATTTTTCTTCTGTTCATTAACTTTTAATTACACTATTATTCCGAAAAAAAATTACAAATCCATGTATTTATGAGACGCATTGTACTGTGTGTAATACAAAGTCAATTTTTCGGATATGAACAATCTATCACGAGTAAGAGCTCTTTTTTGTGATGTTTTTCTAACGTTTTTAAAGGAATTTGAAAAATAAAAAAAGGTCATTAAAATGACAATTGAATTTTCAATTTTAAAGACCATTGTAACTAAAACTATAAGTGTTTCACAAAAATTTCTTTTTTTTTTTAACAAAAATGCTCCGAAAGTAGGCATATGCCCTAATTCAACATATACCTTTTTTGGAGAAGTTTCCGGGATCTGAAATGGATGAAATAAATTGAGAATTCAGGGTCAGGAATAAGAGGACTGGAAAACGTTTGGGGGCCACTGTCCTATTACATAATGAAAATTTCTTACATACTCAAGATCATAAGTATTATTTCAGCCCAATCAAATTCTGATTAAAATAATCTATATTAATATTACAAAGGTTTTTATGTCATTTATAGAATAACTTTCAATATTTTTTTTAAATATTCAAAGCTTGACACTTTAAATGCCAATGAAAATGACCCAAACTTATTGGAAAGGATAATAACATGTGACGAATCGTGGCTTTTTACTCATGATCCTGAAACGAAGCGTCAATTAAGCCAATTTTCACCGAGATCCAAAAAAAGCTCGAATGATAAATCAAAATTCAAAGCGATAATGATTGTTTTTTTTTTTTCGATATTCATGTGATTGTGTACAAACTATTACTATCTTCAGGTTCTTGCTGAATTCTGTGAAAGAATGAGGGAAAAACAACCCGAAATGTGGAAGGACAAGTCTTTCCGCATTGTCTGTCAAGAGGTTTCTAGCCAAGTACATCATCCCAGTGTTACACCTTCCACATTCGTCGGATCTTGCGCCATGCGACTTCTATATGTTTCCTAAGGTGAAATCTGCATTAAAAGGAACAAGATTTAAGTCCGTTGAAGCTGTGAAAGAGAAAGCGGCACGCGTCCTGAAAAGAGATGATGTAAGATGACTTCCAGCACTGTTTCGAACAATGGAAGAATCGCATGGAAAGTTGTAGGGATACAGGAGGGGTGTATGTTGAAGGTCATAATAAGTAAATATGTATGAAGTAAAAATAAAATGTATTGCAGCATCAGTATCGTTATTTAATAGCCCCACCTCGTGTATATATAAACAGTCGAGCTTTGTTAATATAGAACTTGTAAGCTTTTCAACGATTTACCTACAGTAAACGAGAAAGTCTATTTTTAGAGTCCCTATTATTTGCCAGAATTTTTTTAATTAACTGGAAAACCTAAATGTTGTCACTGTCTTTTAAAAAATAGGAATTTTTTTTTTAAAAAAAAAACAATTAAAAGATTTAAGAATTAAACGTGAGAAATAGTAATATTCAGTGAAAACCTTGTACATCGAACCAAAAGTTCGCATTCAAAAAAGTATGTTTACCTATTATAGTAAAAAGTGTCCATTGATTTCGTTCATATGAAGGGATATAAATTGGATAAGGGAAAAAAAATTATTTTATCGATTTTTAATAATGAAAATTCATTGAATACCGGAAATAACTCATCGGATATAACACTTGCCGGTGAGTAATATATGTAATTATTAGTTTCTGTTCTAAGAATCTCATTCATAACTGACGAATCCTTTTCCTGATTTTCACTTTAAATTCATTTTAGCTTTAGATAACTTATAGGGAACATGAATCCTAAACGGAAATATTTTAAGTAGAGCGTTTTAGACAATAGAAGAAAGCAAGATAAAAAATGAAGACGTTGAATGAAAGTGTGAAATTTAGACACAAGTACGTTGTCAACAATTTTGAAAAATCGTGATTCGGCTATTAAAACATTTGAAAGTGTTGGAGGAGATCGAAAATGTGCGCGCGCGATTTATATAAATCTTTAAATTTTGGCAAGATCAATGAAGCAGTATTGAAATGAGTAAAAATGATAGGAGACAAGAACAAAATGATGAGCCGCTTTTAAGGATAAAGCGACTGAATATGCTACATTGTTAGCAAATTTGTAAATTACATACACATTTGTACATTTTTTAAATAAATTTCTTTAATTGTGTAATGTTTTAAGTCTATTTTTCATCCCTAAAAATAAATTATACAGAATTTTTTGTAGTAAGCAAATGATAAAAACTTTTCTATGTGTGTTTCTATATGTCGAAATTTCTTTGTCAAAACAGAGTCGAGAGTTTTTACGAGCTAATGAGTAATATGCTATTCTAGTATCAATGAAAATGCTCCTAAATCTCTTGATGTAAGTGGCATGATATCGAATGCCTAATTACTCATTTAAAAAAAACGAGGGTTGTATTTTGAGCAGCATTAAAAGAATGCAATTTCTCACGCTATCGGCGGCAATGTACTTACAATAGCAGAAACACATCAATCAAACAACGAGAGGATTTAGCCAATTCGAATCGTTTCGAAGAACAGACACCTAATTTTCCGTTGAATGAGGCGAACCGGTTATTTAAAGGCAACTGAAAAAAGAGTGCTCTTTGAATAGCGTGGTCTCTAAGGTGGGCTAATTTTTTTTTAAAATTTAAAACAGTCATCAAGGCAATACGCCGGTCGTTAAATTATTGGACTCCCACCACTTCAGCCAACCATATCAAGCAGTGTGCTCAAATAAAAATGTTGTTAGTCAAATTTTCCTTTGTTTAGACAATAACTTCTTTAACCTTAAAAAACTGACATCTTCAAAATCTAACACTAAATTAAACTGAAAGTACCTTTTTCCTTAAAGATCCACTCAGTTAAAATTAAGGCATAATTCAAACAAGAAATTGGACGGATCGCTTTTATTAATGGCTAATATGATTCATCAAGCTATAATTCATCTAATGGCTATTATGATCGAATAAGTATGCATATAATAATTATGCATACTTATTCGATGTTTTAGTCAAGATAGTTATAAACTAGTTATATTTATTCGTAGTTCAACATTTAGGGGAGAGGAATAGCTGATCAAGTATTATTTTTCGTATCTCGAATAATAAATTATAAACTTATTAATTATAATCATATTATTATCATTATAAATTTCAATCACGTAGCGTAACTATTAATTTTTGGTAGTAAATAGTTCGTTAAATTAGTTCCAAAAATGAATTCAAAACACACGCTGAAGTAATTAACTCTTATTCGGATTATTTAAATTTTGACATATTATTTAATAAATAATTAACTTAAACATAGACAACCTGATTTTTTAAATGACATTCTAATAAATCAAAGACATTTTTCACGACCACACCCAGTACCTTCAAAAAATTCATAAGATTGTATCGATCAAATCCACTAGAGACATCCATAAATCCATAGATATTGGAATATAGCTAAAGATTTAACTCAAAATTAAAAATTTTACTACGATTTCAAAATTAAGCTTAACGCTATATATACAGATCTGTTGTATACATAAAGATTTTAAACTTTTTTTCATTCACATCGCATAGCTTAAAAAATTTTAAAAAAGAGAAACAGTTACTTTAATACAATGTATTGATGATAATTTGAGCTATCTTCTGAGATAACAGTGTAAACAGTCATAATTAGTTTTATGCAATTATACAACACCTTCAAACCTTTCTCATTTCAAATAGTTATCATTTCTAAAATTCGCAATAAAATATTGTCGTTTCATACGCTTTTAAGAAACTACATATAATTTAAAACCAGTCCTACCTCATCAGATATGTTCGTTTTTTAATCGTTTTAAGAAATAACTTACAAAGGAACGCCACGCCAATTTGCACCCCGCACAAAAACGCTTAGGTAAAAGAGGGCGGTATTTCAAGATAATAACAATGGTATATTCCCTAACCCTTTTGAAAATAGTATTTCACACTTCATTTATAAAAAACTTCCTGTGTTTGGCAATTCAAGATTGAAAAATAATTTGAACAATTACCTATTTCTGTCACATTTTGCACGAGCGCATATCAGTTTACACACGCACATCTTCCACGTGGTGTCCGTTATGACAAATGCATTTCTGAAGGCGTTCTAGGAAGTTGGCATACACTCAAGCTTCGCTCTGTCGATTTGGGAAACTTAATATGAATGGTTTTTTTCAGTTCTTCGAATGTACGGAAATTAATGCTGGAAAACATTGCCTTGAGGTGACCCCACAAGAAATAATCGTACACGGCGAAGTCAAGGGACCGAGGTGGCCAACAAATATAATCAAACCTGGAAAAGTGGCGACACGACCAGGCAAAGGGGAGGGGCGAATAACATCTATTGATTCTCTAGCTGAGTGGGCTATCGCCCCATCCTGTTGGAACCTCACACTTTGGATGGGAATACGTTTTCTACGAAATTCAAGTAAATAAGAAGTTGCTTATCATCTCGATACAGCGCTTCGAAGAGTTCACGGAAGCAGCCTTCTCATTATCATCTTCAAAAAAGTAAGGACTGGTGACGCCAATTTTGCTCATAGCACACTAAAACGTCGCATTAGGGCTGTGCAGCGGTTTTTAATATAATTCTTCCGGATTTTCAGTAGTCCAATTACTGCAGTACTGTTGATTCATCATGCCAATGAGATGAAAATGAATTTCATCACTCATGAACAAAATGAGGTTGTCATTTAGGTCGAAAATTACTTCATTTCATATATGAAGTTCAGTCGCTGGGCGTAATTCCCGGGCTTTAACCGTTGTCCAATAGGTCAATAAGTAGGGGTGGAGTTGCAGATCTAGATGAAAAATACGCCTTACCGAAAGAATATTTAGACCAAGTTCAGAAGAATGCGTCTAAGCAGATCGATTCGGACTACACAGCACACCTTGTCTGACACTTTCCACAATTTCAGGGATATGTATGATCCGAGTAGCGTACCACGGTCTATTGCTCATTAGAGTAACTCGTATACGAAGTGCTGAAACCCAACAAAGGATAGTGTTACAAGCAAGAACAGCTTGATTTCAATGGATATTGAAATGTCGATGAAACTCATACTGAAATGCCGAAATATAGACCAGCTATTCTTCAAGAAACAAACGTGCGCAAAAACGCAGAGTTCTATCGTCGACGGCTTCAATTGAAACAAAAAAAAAAAAAAGTTTCAGAGGAAGGGGAGAAAGACTTTTAGCAAAAGTAACACCATCTACCTCCATTTTTTACTTCACCTGATTGTAAGTTCTAGCCGTTTCAAAAACGTTCGTCTTTTCCGCCTCACCCTGTCACACACACGCGCGCGCACACGCACACATATATATCTTGAATTAAAAAATTTTTTTAGCTATTGATATGGGTAATTTTTTTCTTTATTTTACGGCAACACTTTCCAAAAATAGAGCGCTTTCTTTTCGATTATAACTAATATGAATCTCCTAAATAAAAAAGATTTTCCACCTACAGAAAGAAATCTATATTTTCAGAAGTGGATTCAGATTTAGGATTAGGAGAAACATACGTCAATATCACAGTGCATTGTTGTCAGTTTAGGGAGGAGAGAACACAACTTTGTTATATCTACAGATTCCTGTCTACTAGACTACTTTGAATCGAGGGGGAAAAAAAAGAGTTAAAAGTAAAAAAGCAACTTTCCCTACGATTTCTATACGAAAAGTTGATTGCTTATTACAGACATCATAAGTACTATTTAAAAATAAATAAAAAAAAAACTCTCAAAAACGTTGTTTGCGTTTCCTTATATTTTTCCGCTATTCCAGACATTACAAGCTTTTCACATGTATTCTAAGGAAAGTAATTATCACCCTCTTCATGTTCAACTATATTTAAAGTCCGAGCGTTCCTTACTGTTGGTGAAAAAAAAAAGGGGTGGGAACATACTTTTAATCACCTAAGATAAATGTATTTTTAATATAGAAGACATAAATACATTTCAACAACAGATCATATTAATAATTTTTAAAAAAATTAATCCAATTTAATCCATTAGTTTGCTAATAAATTCTAATTAGTATCTGGACACATGCACACTTAAATATCGATTGCAAAGAATTTTACTTATTATTTTGAGATTAGTTTATTCCTCTGCAATCAAAAATGCATCATCAGACATGAAAATTTAAATAATTTTTCTTGAAAAGTATCAACTCATTTTTAAAATATTTTTATTTATTTATAATTTACAATAGTTGCTCAAAAGTATTTTAACAATTGTTATTAAACGTAAAGCATAGATTGTAAGGTTATTAGAAAACCTCTAAATTAAATAAAATTAGTTGGTAAAAAAAGACTATCGTTCAATGGACATTTATACCAAAATTTAAAAAATTAATGTAATTGCACAAAAATTTATGTCATTAATTTTTAATGGAATAAAAAAAAAATATCCAAAATAATGAATTTTTTTAAAAAAAATAAATCAGTAAGCGTCATTGAAACCATTTTGAAATTTTACAAACCAGAAAAAATAAATGTAACATTAAAACATTCTGAAATGAAGACTTAAACGAAAGTAATTCGCATTTTAACTATATATAGCCGTTAAGAATGTATCGCCCTCTAATTAATCATATAATCTAGCCATTTTAAAATTTCCAGATTTCAGAAAAATAGAATAATTTATAAATTTAATTTTTATTATAAACTGCATGCTATATATTATTATTTTTAGCATCGAATTACAAGCTTTTAGGAATAATTATTTTTTACGTTTATGAATTATAAAGCTTTTTTTCTATATAACATTTTAAAGATTTTCCTCTTTTTTCTGGGTGTTTCAGAAGTATCCTCATCTACTGGAGTTTTTTTTTAGGAACTGAAATTGAAATACAAAGTCATTTACTATCAGCTATGAATAGAAATGACAATATGTAGGAAGGTGACACAGATCTACGAGGGTAATAAAATGTTTCCACTCATGGAAAAAATGGCAGCAGAAAAGTAATATACTTGTATATATACATATTCCTGTTTAGAGCAACTGTTGATTTTGTACATGAAAACATTAAGTTTCCAAATCTAACGAAGCAAAATGCAATCGTAGTACTAATATAGCAGTAAGTATAGCATTTCAGTTTTAATTCATTTAAATGAAATAAAATTAGAGAAATAAGACAAAGTTTAGTGTACAAGAAAACTTATTTTTACTTTGTCTTAATCCTGTTCTCATGCCCCAATTTTTAGACAAAGGATAATTACAAAAATGATTTACACGTGGTGTATTTAATGTACAAAAAATATTTTATTTTTATATCCTATTATTATACATGTACTAATTATTAATCATCATAAAAATATAGAAGAACCAAGGGAATATTTCATGATATAGAAAATGAATAAATTTTTTGTGCCAAAAAAAAGTTTTAATTTTGAATTTCTCATTATATTTGATATATTTTTTTTTTGTATCAAACAGACTGTAATCTAATTTGTTAGATAAATATATCAACGTTTCTAAACTTTCGCGGAATACGATTTATTAAAATCTCGAAATAAGTGCGTAGCAAGCTGAAAAGATAAAAATCTGAAAGCACACACTCACAGCACTAAGAGAAAGTCTTGAAGTAAAATAATAACATACAACGACAATGGCGCTATAATGAAATATAAATTATGTTTTTTTAGACGCCAGAAGTATGAGGAAAAATCTATAATTACCATTTTTTTTAAAGTAAGTATTACGAAATACAAATGATTTAATTCATTTCAAAGTTTTTGAAAATTTTCTACACGAAATCTACAAAATTTTGTAGCAGCCGAAGCTGCTAATAAATAAACTCTGACATTTCAACTTATTTCTACCTTTATGGAACATATAGCTCGTGGTTCCTATACCAAAATCTTTTCATTGTTTGGCGATCTAATAAATGATAATTATGTTTTAGTTCAATCTCTATAACAAATAAAAAAAAAGTCAATAAATAGCTTAATATTTTCTGTACCTAAATGATTTTTAAAAAAGCAACCCAGAGTTTTTTGTAGATAACAGTATATTTATGACATTTCATTATCAAACTGCACAACTGAAGTTATATATTATTTAAATTACTATTTTTTATTTATTAGCATTACCAGCACAAAAGGTGTATAAACAAATCTAAAATGTTGATAGGGTCAGAATGAGAGCAAATTATTAATTTAACTTATATTGATGACCGATAATAAGTTAAATTCAATTTGTTGATACATAAAAATGAATAAAATGTATTGATAAAAATTTTAAAAAAATCCCTCAAGAAAATTAGAATACATTCAAAGGGACATGAGTTTGCAATTTCTGATTTAGACATATCAAATAAATAAAGCTTGAACACAAAAATATAGGGAACTGGATGAATATCTTGTATCCAACAAAAGATCAGAAACCTTGTTATTAGATTTATTTAATAAAGTTAAGGTTTTTTTAAAAAAATATCCTAGAACAGAGACAAGGAGTTTTTAAGCTAAAGTGCCTGAGTAAATTATTTATAATTTAATAAGGTCATACTAATTTATCTTGAATCTAATAAGAGCATGGGAAATTGCTACTTTCCAAGTAAATTCTCATTTTTCCCTGAAAAAAACTCTGATTTTTTTTTCATTTTTTATTTATAAATAAACTAATTGTCGAATAACAAACTAATTGCACGAAATTGTCAAACTAATTGCCAGTTAATCAATTATTTGAAAGAAAATATCAGTTTACTATATCCACAAAGAAGTCCAGAACACCATTCAAATGCAAATAAAGCTTTTAACAGATACAATAAAGGATTTTTAGCACATTTGTTAGCCACCTAAGGAGCTATTGTTTTAGGTGGATCACTTTTGGCGTACCAGATCACTTTTCATTTCTTTTATCGTTTGCTTTAATTTTAATTATATGTAGCTGATATAATATTCATAATAATAATTTATCGTTTCCTTTAATTTTAATATCAGAAAAGTTTGTTATTGTCCATTTCTCGATATTTCATCATTTACTTTAATTCTTATATATTTAATTGAGTAATTTAATAATAATTATAAAAAAAGCGCACCTTAGACGGCTAAATCTGTTTTTCCCAAAACTTTGTATTGGACTTTTTAATATTTTATTTTTTTACTTATTCTTGTCAAATATTGAATTATTGTTTTATTAATCAGTTCTATTTGTTCACTTTTCCACTTCTAGTTATTTGAATTTTGCATTAAGAAAGAGGAAGTAATAATCAAGGTGAGATCTTGGAGAGTAATAAAATGTTTTCACATATGGAAAAAAAGGGCAGAAGAAAAGTAATATAGATATCATAAAAATTTATATATATATGGCGGTAATATAATGCTAGTAGTAATATAGCGGTAAGAATAATATATCAGTTGTAATTTATTTAAATGAAATAAAACTAGAGAAATGACAAAGTTCAGTGCCTAAGGAATATTACTTTCATGTTGCTTTAATTCTGTTGTCATGCCCTGATTTTTAAACAAAGAATAATCACAAAAATGATTTACATGTGGTGTATCTAACGCATTGAAAATCTTTTATTTTTCAATCGTATTATTATACATGTACTAATTATTAATTATTATAAAAATATAGAAGAGTCATGTAAGAATATCTCATGATATAAAAATATGAATTCATTTTTTTTTTTTTTTTGTGCGAAAAAGGTTTTCCGTTTGAATTCCTCGTTATACTTCTTCCCCCCCCCTAAATACTGTAATCTAATTTATAAGATAAATATAACAACGTTCTCAAACTCTTGTAGGATACGATTCATTAAAATCTGGTAATAAGTGCGTTGCAAGTAGAAAAGGTGAAAATCTAAAAGTACATACTCATAGCGCTAAGCGAACGCCTTAAAGTAAAATAATAACATACAACGGCAATGGAGTTATAATGAAATTTAAGTGACGTTTTTTTAAACGCCAAAAATAAAGAGGGAAAAAAGGCAGAAACTCTATAATTAGCATTTTCTTAAATATTTTGAAATATAATTGATTTAATTCAATTCAAGTTTTTAGGTTTTACAAATTTTTTTAAAAAGCTTTTTATTTCTTCGCGTCTCCTTTTGATCAGATGCCCTGTAGCTGTTTAGGTTGTTTTTTCTCCTCAACCCGCCCACGCTCATAGAGCCTATATGAATTTTAAAATCATTTATCAGAACTCAATGTATCTCAGCGACAAAATTTTAAATATATTTCGTTAACACATTTCATTGTGCCATAAAAATTATTTTGTATAAGCAGTAATTTTTTTTTGTGCACTGTATCAACTGCAAAGAAATATAGATGCAATTTTTTATAGAGGTTACAAATTTCCCCTGGGTTACTTAATAATAATGAACTGAATAAACTTAAGATGAATTTAAAGGCATTGCATATCTATTTGCGTGAAGCTAAGACAAACGATAAAATGCACAACAGTTATGCATTTATTAGTTGTATAATTTTGCTATTTTTTTTTTCCATTTTTCTATAAATACACGATGCGCGGCGACGACTAATGCATACATACAAATATATATGCTGCTAAATATTACATACTACATTTATTTATGAAGATTAAGTATTTTTTCATCGTGTTATTGCACAGGGTGTTACAAAATAAGAGAGATTATTGCACTCATCACGACGAACATTATTTACTATGAAACCTATTTTCGCATTCCACTCTGAGTAGAGAAATAGTGTGATTTCAAAATAGGACCAGTAAGCACAAGGCGTCGCTTCTGAGAAATTTTTGTCATACAGGAGAAGCATCACATTTCCCTAATATCACTGTCAATTACATCGATGGTTGCTGCAGATTAGCCTATCAAGGTTCCGTACGAAGCAAAGCGAACATTGTCCTTTAAAGGCGGTAAATCCGCAATGTTGGATTAATACCAAGATAACATCGTCCGGAGCGACTTCAAAGAAGCTACGATGGATTACACATTTAAGGAATTGGCAGATATGCATTTAGCATATGGTCAAGCAAGTGGAAATGGACTCGAAACACGGATACATGGACATGCACCATGAGCGATTACCGAGTCGTCGCCTTGCAAACCATTCTACCTTCGCCAGTGTTTATAGAAGACTGTGGGAAACTGGCTCGTTCGTTGTCTCAAATAAAGGTAAAGGACATTCGCGAATTATGCCGACGTCGGATACGAAAGAATATGTTTGGGATAGATTTGGATTGGTTCCTTCCACAAATACTCAAGCGGTGGCAGCTGACATTAGAGTATGTCACACTACGGTGTGGCGTGTTCTACGTGAGGAATACATGCAGCCCTTTCACGTGCAAATGGCCCAATGTTTAAATGCTGATGATTACTCACGCCGTCTAGACTTTGTAAGGTGGATGATCCAAATGAAAACGATCAATCAGCAGTTTCATGCCCCAGTGATATTCACTTATGAGGTCTCGTTTACCATATAAGGCATTTTCAACACTTTGAATGAACACGTCTGGGCTGAAAGAGAGAGCAATCTCCACTTAATTCCCTCATGTAAATACCAGGATAGGTTTTCCGTTAAAGGGTAGACAGGTATCGCTGGTGATCGACTAGTGGGCCCGAACCTGTTGACAGATCATTTGAAAGGCGAACAGTACCCAGTTTTCCTGGAACAAGTGCTACCTAGTTTATCGCAGCCTGTTCGATCTACCATACAAACAAACATGTAATTTATGCATGATGGAGCCTCAGCTCTCACCAACTCTAAGTCCACTATACTTCTTTTTGTGGTGACACATGAAAGCATTGGTATACGAGTCGCCTGTGGACAAAGCGGAAGATCTCATTGCAAGAATTGTTGTTGCAGGAGAAAGGATAAACACGACATCAGAAATCTTTGAAAAGGTACGCAAGTTATTTTCACATTCGCCGGTGTGATTTGTGTAACTCCACATTTGACCGCCACTTTGAGCATTTACTTTGAGTCTTTTTTTCCGTTCCAATAAATGGGTTTATGCAACTTAAATTTCATTATTTCTCTGTCTTTTCACTAGTTACAGTTCAATTTCGACATCTCACAAGCGGTTTTTTTTTGCTATTCAGAGTGGAATGCGAGACACTTGGTTCCATAGTAAATATTGTTCGTCTTGAAGAATAAAATTAACCCTTTTATTTTGTAAAGACCCTTTAGTAACACCCTGTATATAAGATATAAAAACAAATTTTAGATTAATTTAAAAACATTGAAAATGTTTTTCCATGAGTTGAAGGTAGAAGTTCAAATACACGACAAAAATATCAATCAGTCGCAGAATTTTATTAAATTTTTTATGATGAAAAACTTCTATATTCCAGTATAAAGTTAGTAAAATATTTAATATAGTTGGTTAAATATATAGCTTATAAGAATTACGAAGATTTTAGTCTTTTTTTTTAAAATAAGTATTTAAAAGCTATTATATTCAATTTAAAAACAATTCAACAAAAGTTTTTCAGATGTGCCAAAAATATATAGCAATCGAAAGTTGAGATTTTGTGTTGTGTATTAATTTTACTCAGAATTTTCTTATATTATGAATGCCAAAGAAAGTTTCATATTTTGTCTTTAGTCCCTAAATTTTCTTATATTAAAAAATATGTTTTTTAAAAAATTTGTATTTTTTAAATGTAAAACATAAAAAAAGAAGTAATTGGTTTTTGATAAAATTGATGAAATAAAATAGATATCAAAACCAGCCTCCGAATAAAATACTATCAACATAATACTAATTATTTATCAACGCTTTCTTTCTCCTAAAATTTTTTATGATTTTTCAGTTTATGGATATACATGGTTTTTTAATTTTAAGGAAATTCTGAAAAAGAAAATAAATTATTCAAATTAAAATCAAATGGGAATTTATTGGAAGTTTTATTTACGTATAATATATCTGTATGCTCACATCAACGATTCAAAATGTGCAGACACATAAAAAAAATTTTCTTTCTAATCCATGGTTTTATACAGCTGACTCTGTGGGGATTGGGGAAAACAAATCAGATTCAAAATTTATATTGAAAAAACAGGTATTCACTTACTACTGGACATATATAGAAACTGAATGCTTTAACTGAACAGAAATATTTCTGTTATAAATTATTTTATTTCAAAATTTTACACCGGCTAAGTGTATATAATGATTAATAATTATTTGCATACGTTAACAAGGTTTTTTTTTATATAATTTCTTTTTCAGAGTATATGTGATTTGAAAATTCTGTCTAGAAGCTTTGAATAACGCATTATTTAAAATTGATTAGGAAGAAAAAAAATTCTATCAAATTATAATTCAATGGATTTTTAGTTTCATAGATGAATAACACTCTTTTTGAAAAATATTTTCAAGTACTTAATTATTAAAAGTAAATAAGAATTTTTTTTTAAAAAAAAGTATTTTGAACGGGCAAACTTATTTTCTTTTCTCTCTAATAAAACTCGGCATGAACTTAGGTTAGCAACTGAATGTTTACCATATAGTAAGTCACATGAAATCTACAGCATCCATACTATAAGATGAAATTAATTTTATGTTATCTTTGAAAACTTTTGACTTGTTACAGCAGTTTAAAGAGATTTGTTAAAGTTAACGGTAGCAATATATCAATTATTATGATTTAAAAATATTCTTTTTTATAAAATCTCATTAGTAAAAAAAGAGGAAATAAATAAAAATAAAAAATAAACGTACGGATAATAAAAAAAAAACATAAATATACAAGGAAAAAAGAAATACTAAGAAAATAATCGTCTAATTACGAGAGTTGAATAAAAATGGTAATTTTATATTTATTCACTAAAATTAAAACAATGCAATAAAAACAAATTAAATTAAAAAGAAAATGGAATTTTAAAATAAACATTACGAAAAACTACAGATGTACGACTGAATTACTCAAGAAAAATTCTATTTATTCGCAATGTTTCCTTTATTAAATTTCATGGATATATAATTAATTGCCCCAGCAACACAACTTGTTCAAAATTATCATTTGACGAATGATTCTTGGTTGCGTACTAAAAAAGTCAGTATTTCTAAAAATAATTGGAAATGTGTAAAGAGATTAATTAAACTTCTTTTTTTTTCTTCTACTTCCTTAAAATAATTGCGTAGCAAGATATTTATCACTTATTATTACCAATTTTGGTAAGAGATAACACAAAAGTATTCATTACATAATATAGAATGACAAATTCCTTTAGACTTTCAGCAGAGGAAATATTTACCATAATTACTAAGTTCACTTTACTAAATCCTTATATTTGTATAAAAAAATTGCAACCATAATCGCTCATGGCAGCTTTATCACATTTTTTTTTAAGAGTATCGCATTTTTAGGAATCATATCATACTTTTCCTTTTCAATAATTTAATATTTTGTTTAATTTGTTTATATTATTCAGCTGCCACAAAAGGATTGCTAATATAGAATTGAGACGAAATTATTCTGGAAATTCAGTTTTTATCAATAAAATATTGTTTACTTCAACTCAAAAACAAGCAATGCCTTTTTTTTTTAATTAAAAATATCGCAATTTATAAAATTTAAATCATTACGTATGATTTTTAAGCAACTATGAATTTTTAAATTAGAAAACATGATATACATATACATAACACAATTGTTACAAAATAGTTATTTTACTGGAATACATACTTTAACTGCGTAATCATATATTTAAAAGGTTCTTAAAAAGCATTTCGCACAAATTTTAAACACTTGCTTAGAGCAAAATGTCTTTAAAACTAATGTAAAAAATGAAAATTTGATTTTAATTCAATAAACACCTATCATGTTTTTTTTTTTTTTTTGGTAGTTCTAAAATTATTGTAAAAATATATGGACTAGCTCATATTTAATTCTATAGTCGGTAATTTTTCTGTGGATATTGAAGTTAAAGAAATCAAATATTTGAATACAGATGAAAAGTTTAGAACAACTTTAAAAAAATGCGCATGA
Organism: Nephila pilipes; assembly: GCA_019974015.1. Taxonomy (NCBI): domain Eukaryota; kingdom Metazoa; phylum Arthropoda; class Arachnida; order Araneae; family Nephilidae; genus Nephila; species Nephila pilipes. Next base: position 472,641 of record BMAW01027786.1, read on the forward strand.
AAATTATACTACTTTATTTTTAAATTTTAAAATTTATTTCATTATTTTTTATTTTTAAATTTAATTAATAACGACGCTATTTGAAAATAAAAGCTTTTTAAAAACTTTTTTTTTTTTTGCAAAGTTTACGATTTATTTTGATTTTTATTCGGAAGTTTCCAATCTCCATTTCAGGAAAACTACTGATCAAAATATTTTTTTTGATTAAATTAGAATTAAAAAATTTTTAAAAAAGACACAAAATAAAAGTTATTTTAATTAGTTCGATGTTTAAAGTAATAGTAGATTCATCTCAAAATTTTATGTATTATTTTTAAAAAAAGATAGCTAGAGATTTAGTTGCAAATCATATTTGCTGCGCTTAGCCTTTCCTCAAAATAAAAGTAATTTATGAAACTGATGACTTGCCTGGAATGCCCTTTAGAGTACTGGTAGCCACTGTCCCGAACTACTTGTCTTGCCAATGGAAATAACTCATCTCTACGAGTAAGCAGAGCAGGAATGTGCTTGCAGATCTGAGCTGCTGCTTCATTCACTGACACCTGGAACCATTCCTTTGGTATTATTGTACACTACTTTGATAAAAAATCTATTAGACATAAAATAGCACAGCACACACATGAAAATGGAGAAAATAAACTCTTTTAAGGGGAAAAATATAAATAATTATACGGCGAAATAAAATAATTTTATATTCATATTATAACTTTAATGTTAATTTTATTAGTTTAAGATGCTTCAAAAATTATTAAAAAAAAAAAAAAACTTTTAATGCCAATTATTGGATGGTAATATAAAATAAAGAATTATATTTATAAATAAGCATAAATCTCATTATTATAAATGAATTAAAATATAAAAAAACACATATATGCTTATTAATAATTTAAAACAAATGCATATTGAAATAAGAATAACTGAGCAACAATAATAAAAACTATTTTATATTACATGCAACAAAATATGGATCAAATATTCATAACATATTAAAAAAATATATATGAAAATATTCATTTCCATAAACTAGAAATACATTTAAACTTGCAAAATAATCACCAATAAATCTGAGCAAAATATTGAAGAATAGTCAAGTTCACTCAATATATCAGTGTCCAAACGAATTTTTGAACAAATATATACACAATTAATATATATTATATAAAATAGCATTCATATTATAAAATGTAGTTATATCAGTGACTAATTATCACACACAACTAATGAAATGTACAAAAAAGAGCACATACAAAACATCACTAGAATAAGTCATGTAAATAATGATAAATAGAATAATAAGTAAATAAATATTTTATGGAATGACTTTCCATACATAAGGGTAAAAAAGGACAAACACAAAAAATTTTCCTTTGAGTGTAATACCATTATCATACGGAATATATTTTATATTTATATAACAACACATGAAACAAACGCCTGTTCCAGTCCTCACAGGAATACAATTAGTATACATCAATTAAAGTATTAGTTTGTAAATACGTAATTAAAATACCTTAAAAACTAGTTTCAATCATCTTGTGCTGCAAATTAATTTTTTATTTTTATTTATTGCTTGTTAAAGCCGTTTAGATTAATCTACGAAAGTAATTTAAGAGTTGGGAAACCAGTCGGAAAAATGCTACAAAATACAAATATTTGTGTACTTATTTTTTCGTTCTTTTACATTTTAATGAGGTTATGTTAAAATTTAAGATTTATCATACGGATAGATTTATCACATTTTAAGTAAAATATTCGTTTGCTTTAATACATGGATTGTAAACTTTTCACTCTAGACTTGTCCATGTACTTATTCTTTCTATACCGCCAAAAAATTTCAGTGTAAGAACAAAAAATGAAATAAAACCAAAATGCGTTTAGTTTAGAAACAATTTATAGTAAAAAAAAAACTAGATTCTGCTTCTGCTGCCAAAAGTTTCTATTCTTCAAACAGGGGGAAAAAAACATTCCATTATGTTAACTATCACGCATTTCCTAACGACGCATACAATCGTTTAGCGATAAAAAAAAAATAGTGGTGTCGTTGGATAAAAAAATATAATGGATGTACATTTATCAATCTACTTTCCTTATTATAGGAAATTATCTAAATTCAGCGGAAATGTCACACTCTCGGCCATGTGAGAGTAAAGGAGTAATAGTCTATCAAATCCAGAAAACTAAACATGACTAACTAAATTATTACCAACCACAGAAACACGGCAACCTTTGGAATACCGCCAAGTAACGAAAAAGAAAAGCCAAGGCAGCGTGTCAAATGGCGCCAACAGGTATGCCAAGACAGAATGAGTTTAGTATTTGACTACTGTCTATACAATTAGCTTTGAAATTTTTAATAAGATCTGTGTTTTTTAAATGACACTGTTCATTTTCAGAGAATATGAAATTAAGGATATATATACATACACACACACCGGGTGTACAAAAAGACTCCTTAGGTGAATCATATTTTAGCGCATTTTTATTTAACATGTTTTGGAAGTGCAATAGGCAGAATTGTATTAATATCAGGCAGGGCCAAAGGATTTAGATTGTTCAGACCTTTTTTAACATTTAAAAACGAAGTTACAGAAGAAAATGTTCTGATGGATCCCAAAATCTGTATGGTGTCAATTGATTTCAGTTAAGTCAGTTTTATGAATATGGCTCAGTAAAAGGATTCTCCGTTTATTCAGAAAGGGCTTTTTCTCCCTTCTTTTTTTTTTTTTTTTTTTTGCAATAAGAATTCATAGATAAGATTCAAAGATAAGGAACCGTAAGATGCGCCTGAATATGCTTGAAAAATGATTATATTGTTTTTTAACATCTTATATAATGAGCAGGTAGTCTTTTAATCTGGAAAGCAGTATTAGGTAATTTATAATTTCAAGTACAAATATACAAGAAATTCCAATTAAATATACCTGAAATTCTATATAAGTTATTTTTTAAAAAATCTTACTAGGCTATAAACTATTTTCAAAGTTTTATATTTCCGATGAGCCTTACAAGGCAGATATATCAGTCAAATACACTTTTTAATCGCAACACGTCGATACCATAAACAACACTGAAGATGTGAAAGTAGATTTTATGAATCGACAACATCTAAAAGGTACTCGACTTACTAAAATTTTAATTGCGCAGTTGACAATATGATAAAAATATTTTGTTGAATTTAAAAAAATGAACGTTTTGAATTCATTTAAAAGGCAGATATATAAAGGACCTGGAGACGCTGGTTATTCATCTTCGATCTAAAGCAGATGGTTAAATAAATATTTCAATGATCGCGGATGCTCTAGAGTCAATACAAAATTCATAACCGATTTCAATTTCCTAATATTTGTTCAACAAGAATATAGATTTCTATTCATTATTATGAATAACATAATATTGAAAAATATTGAAATCGTAAAACAATTTCCCATGGAGATAAAGTTTTAAGTATAGCTTATTTCCTTTTAGTTTTAAAATAATAGTTATGGTACTTTGCATATATTATCGCTTCTTAATATTCATAGCACTTTTATTCGTAGACCAAAAATAACAATTGCAGGATGTATCCTTGAAAATGTTCTGCCAGTAAAATTTAAATAAGATTGTAGACTAAGATATAATTTATAAAGGAAGTGTTTGTTTTAAAACGTATTTGGTTTTTTTTTATAGTTAAGAATTATAGTTCCCTAATAATTAAGATTCCTTATCAAATAGTTATAATTTCAGGTCAGGTAAGGAAATAAACCAGTGCAGATACAAATTTATTGAATGTGTTAATGATCTAAACAAATGTTAAACATTTGACCCACTTGCAGAATGAGTAATAATATGTTTCGAGATATAAATAGATTGTTTTAAAGCAATTAATAATTCGTGTAAATTTAACTTGGGCTCTCATAAATTTTTGTCACAAATTGATTGTTTTGTATTTGTAAGATTCATTCGTACATTTAAAAAGTAAAAGTTTTGGGCAAAACTTTGGAAAAATATGAGACATTCTTCAGAGAGACGAGTTAGAGAATAAGATTTGATTTTTTATCGCACATCTGTACACGAAACAAAATTATATACATCGTGTATGAAAAAATGATTGAATTATTAAAATAAATTCAATTTTAACAGATTTATGAACAATTTATGTTTACACATTTATAAAATTAATTTAAAAATTATTTACCTATTTAAAAAAAAATATTTTAAAAAATATCAATATTCTTAATTATCCCGCTTCTTTCTTCCTCTCCACTTGTAAAGATGAATATGATATAAAATAATCGTTTAATAGTTTTTAAAAGTAAATAGTTGCAGGAAAAAAAACTATCAAATATCAATATCTCAAACATTTAATTTGTAAGATAAAATAATTTATATAAATCCGTATTTTTTTCGTAATCTATTCTGGCAAACTTAATAAATAGATGTTAAGTTATAAAATTAACGATACAAAACAATCATTATTATTCATAATAATACAACCAAAATTTCTTCAAATAACGAACGAATTCTGCCAACAGCTTTTTTGAACAAATTTACTTGTTCATTTTCTCAAATATGCAGTGCAATGATAACCTCGAATAATAAAAATGATTTTAATTTTAATAGAACTGCAAAAGAAGAATGGTTTTGAAAAATAATCAAACACATAATTTTGAATTATACTTCAAAGAATAAAAAAATAAATGCGTTATCGAAGTTAAAACTTCGATAATATCTAGAAGACCTTCGAATTGCTAATTTTTAGAGACAAATTTATATTTTTCTATTTCAGAAATAGAGCCCAAGGCAGTTCTTACTACAACAGAAAATAATAGAACATATTTCTTTTTCTTTTGGGAAATCACATTCAATCATGACTTTCAGATTAAAGGGATCGTTAAATCAACGAAGAACAAATCCGAAATATTCTCTCCCCCCTCCCAGAATACTGATTTAAGTCACATATTTAAATAGTGGATTCTATTTATTTTATAAATTCCTTTCAAAAAGTGAAAATTTAAATACATAAATATATATATCACCAAGTATAAAAGCATGAAATTTTAAAAGTAGGACAGCAGAAACTCTCTTCAAAAAGAGGAATAGATTAAATATATTTCTTTGTTAAAATATTTCAGATAATTTTTGGTTAAATGAGTTACTCTGCATATATTCTCGAAACCAAACCAACATATAAATCCTCAAAAATAGAGCTGTATGATCATAATAAAAGCTCCTACATATGTTTTTAAATTGATAAGATACATATAATGCAAAACTTATTTTTGGGATTCGAATAATATGTGTTTCGTATTGAAAATATATAATTAGTAGTTACTATATTTAAATTTTATTGTTTGGCAGAAAAATGAATTTTCAAGACAATATATTTACTTGATATTAAACAGTCACTGATAAATATCGATGTCTTTCAAATATGTTCCAAAACACATTTCACTCTTAAAATTGGAACAAGTAGTACAGATAAAGTATATCATATCAAATAGATCTCTGGTTTAAGTTGGGTTGGAAACTAATAAAAATCTAAGCTAGGTCCAATGACTAAAATTTGTATGCGGTTCAGCAAAAGAGAATTTTTAACTCAATGGTAAGATAAAATCAACCACATTAATGCAGTCCATAAGAATGCTAATTGACAATAATTCTCAGCATATTTTTTATTCATTCAAATATAATTAATTTTTAATACAATGAATTTCATATAAATGTGATGAATTAATCTGAATTAACCAAAAACTGCACGTAATGTAATTATTCGAACAATATTGTGAATAGCACTTTTTCCAAAAAAATTGCTATAAAGTACAAAAAATAATTTCAAGTAAATAACTATTTAATTCAAATGAATTTACCAGGGACAAAACGAATTATAAATAATAAAATATCTTAAAATATTATGTTTTATTCGAATTTTATATTTGAAACAGGGAGAGAGAAAAAAAAAAAAAAAAAAAACGTTATTACTATAATTTTAAATCCAGAGCCTTTCTGTTCACAGAAACGCCACCAGATGGCGACACAACCGAAATAAAGGCGCAACTTGGGGTTAAGCATGCATTCGATTGCGGTGAGAAGAGGGGGAAGCGGCGGAAAATTTATTTTTTCCCCGCAGGCGTTTTATCCAGTTTTTTCCGCTCTTCTCTCTTGTTGACTATCCAAACAGATATCGATTGCGAAGAGAAAAAGAGTGAACTCGCTCTTCGAGCTCGTTTCAACACAGTATAAGTAGAAGCGGTGCAGAGCAAGAGAAAATGAGAAGAGGAAGAAAAAAAAAAGATCTCGAAATTCAATATTTGTAAAAATGAAAATCAGTGCCGCAACTACTAATACTTTTAAATTTTGTTTCAGACGACAAATAAAATTTATTTGAGCCGACTTCCTTTTTTTTTTTTTTTTTTTTATTTCTTTCATTTTTAAACACGTAAGCTTTTTCTGATTTTTCTTTTTTGATGGATATCGCGAGCGTATCCATAAAAAAAACTGTCTTAAGAGCTTAATAATTAATCTTGAAAAATCGATAAATTACACATTAAATCTTAGATAGTTAGCATTTAAAAAAAAAAAATCAAGGGAAAAATTCATTTAAAAATAAATAAATAACACTAAAAATTTTCTTCACAATGACATGAAAAATCTTAAAACCGATTCAGTATTGAAGTATACTTAATTTCCCCTCCTTCTTGATCATATAAGAGATATGTTTCTGGGATTTAATATATATTTTACTTTTTCTTTCAGAATTCATTTTAATTTACAAAAATGTCATAAGACGAGAATTAGATCGAAAATCTAAATTATTTACTTGATCAAAATACAATGAAGTATTTGAAGACTAATCTGCTTTTCGCATAACGTCGCTTTTGATTACACTATAAGTAGTCTTTTTAGTACTTTCTATAAATTGTAGAAAACCTACTTTTCAAGGAAATAGTTTATTTTCAACACTTTTGAAAAATTCCGAATAAATCAAAATTGGAAAGCTAGTTTGAATTTCTGTTCTCTGAATGCACATTCTTCATCGAATATAAAATGCACAAGTTTTGTATTACCAGCTATGGTTTTGAGTGATCCATTTTAAAAGTAAAATTTCCTATAAAGTAAACGTGAAAAATAACAGAAAGCTATGCAATACTGAATAGACATAGAATGAAAATATTTCTCAACACTGTTTTCACGAAGTTGAAGAAAGAGTAATTAAGAATTCAGTAAAAATGATATAAATATTTGTTTTACCGAATCCAAAGCATTGTTTTATAAAGACGAATGAAAATAACAAGATAAGCATCGATAGCAAGCAGTAACTCATCTTAGTTGGGTTTACAAATACATTTTTAAAAGTAGTAAAAGTTAAGATCTTTTCTTTAAGGGAAAAAAAAGTCAATGCTGAAAATCACACTCAATTCACATTCATTATATATATACCAATGTATTTAATGTTTCAACGTAGAGACAATACTTAAAGAGAAACAGAAAAACAGAAATGTGTTCTGATAATAGAATGAGGTTATTAGTATAGAAAAACACTGAAAAGTAGAATAGTATTGAGTTAGCAACATGGATGTGAAAACAAACACACAGTAACAACAGTATACACTCAATACATGAACATAGTACATGAAAAATAACGATCGATTTGTATATAATTAGGAAATAATTCTTACCTGGTATCGCTTACAATCGACAGAAACAACTGAACGAACTCTGTCGCGAAATGAAAAGTAAAGTCTTACCTCTCGACTGAAGGATACCATCTCTAAGAGTGAGTCATACTTACTCAACTCTCCCACTTAAGATAGAAAAAGGCATAAAACATTAGACACAATAAATAACACTTTATTAGGAACCATCATCATAAGACAGACACAATTATTAGTTCATCATAGAACACAATCAAAAGATTTTCACAACACAAAGCACAATAGCAGTGTAAGCTTTTTTTCCCATGAATTTTTAAAAAGCTTATCAAAAGTCAAGAGTTGTGAATGTTTTTTTTTTAAGTTTTTGTTTAAAAAGTGAAATTTTCTCAGAGATCACAAGCACATTGCTGTCCGGTGGGTATAGTTCAAGTTTAACTAGAGAAATAAGACTCCGTTATCTTGGCTGGAATAGGAAAAAGGTGTTTTTAACATTTTTAAACATGGATGCACACACACAACACACATACAAGAAAATGTAATGGGATGGAAATAAAGCATTTCTTATTTAGTGAGAGGTATAAGCTCAGCCATGTATTAAACGAAAGAGGAGAAAGAATCGAGAGTGTTATACCTCGTGCAAGGTAAGGGGCTTCTCAGCCTTCCTTTTGCAATCGAACCTCCCATAAATTGCTGCATACTTTCGAATCTCATCCATGCGTCGAGGATCATCTTCGGGCATATTCATCACGTACTGAAAAAAATTAACAATCTCAGTCAATAATAAAGAATATATTAGGGCATATTCGTCACGTACTGGAAATAACATAATTTCATAAATTACAGAGCAATTATTTAAGCTTGCTCATCACATACAGAAAATAACAGAATTCTATAAATCACAGAGAGATGAAAGATTCGGGCATTACATCAGATATTTAAAATAAAATAGTTCTATAAATCAAAGAATAACTAGAACAGAAATAAACACCACGTAGTTTAAAGCTATTTTGGGGGTCTTTATAAGTAAACCTTTTCAAATAGAGAAAAATACTCCAATATTGATATAAATTTGTAATATTATGACACATGTACCTATTAATCATACTGCAACTTCAAAGAAAAGTTCAAATTGATACATAATTTTTAACTTCATATGTTCCAATACAGAAGGAAAGATATGAAATGTATTATAAAAAAATCAATTAATTCAAACAGAAAAGAGCACTGAATTAAAATTTGCGGTTTTCTATAATAAAGACAGAATATAATACAATAATAAATATTTTTCTATCATAAAAAAGTATTATCCAATTTCTTAATATCATATGATGGAAACCTTAAAAGAGCCAATAACATACCTATGCACAGTAATTTCACAGAAAAAAAAGTTTTCGCCATTCGAATAAAATAATGAATAATGTTTGTGAATACAGAAATTACATTCTCAGAGTCCGAATTTTGATGGCATGTTTGTTTTGATAAATTTTAGCACATGAAAAATATGCCCATCATCTTCAGGTATATTCATCAAGCACCGAGAAAAACTAAAATACAAATAAATTACTCGGACATATGAACTAAAACAGAAAAAGAATTGATGAAATATCTGTTCGTTTAAATTTCATTCCTTGAGTTTTCTCAATTCGTCGCAATATAAAATAATACGTAACTACTATTTGTGAATATAGTATCAGGGTATGAATTCTGGTAAAATGTTAATTTTTAATTGATGCATCGGACAAATATCTAAAGAATATGTAAATATTGTTGCTTAGTAGTATTGGGATTATAAAAATGCATATTTATTCAGCCCTTTTTTGGTCATTTTACGGCACATATTTTAGTTCATTTTTTTTTTTAATATTAAGAATAAGTAATGATTATTTTTTAGACTTTTATAAATTTCTTTTTGGTTACTTTAGAAAACATCTACTATTTATAAAAATACAATTTTTGAAAGGCGAATATCAAAACTAAATGCTTTATTAGTTTACTTTTAAGCGATCTTTCGAAACCCGAGAGAATCTTTGAAAAAAAACACTTTAAATGTCGAAAACACTGAGCAGAATTGATTGTGAAATGTAGGAATGTAATTACTAATTTATAAAATTACTTACATTTAAAGTCATTGTTAGGTTATTTTGAAGCATTTTTTCCAAAAATTTTTAGGCATCATATAGGCAAATATTAGTAAAAGTTCAATCACTACTATCCATGTTCCATTCAATATGATTACTGCTAATATTGCTGTGCGAAAATTGTATGAAGTTCGAAGCACACAAATCAAAGAACTAAAGTATAATAACTGTATCGCACTATTTGGTATCAAAATATAATTCAACAGTATGTTCAAAAAGATATATTTCAGTATTAAAGAAATATATACTAGTAGTAACAAAAGAAATCATTTGTACATTCATGAAGTAGCCCTTTTTGAAATCATCAGATCAATGATACAACACCAAAACAACATTAGTTTAGAAAAGATATTCACACAGCAATATTTTTTTCTCTCGAACTTGGAAAAATAGCAGTTAAAATTTGCATAAATATCTCTCCTCGCAAAAAAAGAGGACTTGATAGTTTTCCTTGCCTAGTTCTAAAATGGGCAAAACTTTTTCTACACACATAAAGCATAGAATATTAAATGCTTTTTACTAAATATATAAGCCATAACGGTGGAAGAAGAAACAAACAATTGTTACTCTTCAAAGCAACAGACCAAAAGATTATCATTTTTCCCAATGAAATCCAGGAGAGAATTTTGGAAGATATTTGCAAAATTCGTCATTTTATGTTTGACTAATAAGAAGATTCTCACAGATGAATTCAACGTCCATCTTGAAAAGCATTTGTCGAATATTTTGTCCCGACACTCATTGAGAACTTGTGACAGTCAACAAAAGAAGCTATGAAAATTTACCTGAGCTCCAAGACTAAAGATTGAGCATAGCTCTTTCTTTTAAATTCTCCAATGGCTCATTTCTTTCCGTTCCCAAAGCAACCGGCGATGCATGTAAAAAATCCATTTACCCAACTCAAAGGTGAAAGAAATAGCAAAGGAAACAAGCGGTTGCGGTCAAATGACTTTGAAAAGAAAAGAAAAAAATCCCTCTTTTCAGGGCCTGTTGAATTGGTATTCATAGCAGTAGGATGTACCAACCAGGATCCTATGGCAAATCGATATGCAAATGAAATGGATTAAAAGCGGTTCGAAGACAGTTACCCACTAACGGCTCTTCTGTGTTTCTTCTAAACCTTCTATTTATTATACCAAAGTAAGGGGAGCTAATTCAAACAAAGAAGGCAGGGACGCCTAACAGAATATTATAAGAATAACGAAAGCAAACGATCAGAATACGTTACGCTCAATTACCCAAAATGGGAATCCTATAATTCCTTTGATTTTGACAAAACATGACTATGCAATAGACAATCTAAATTCTTATAATGCGATTTGCATAGAAACACAAAAGCAATAAAAAAAAACCCACAAAAACATCTCCATGATAAAATTAAAGAAGTTAACAGTAACTTTTCTTCTCATAATAATAATAACAAACTAACAAGTTGCAAACTAAAAATTTTAAAAATAAATGTATAAGAAATTGTGCATAATAATTACATTGAAACACTATCGCACCCAAATATTTTCCCTTTTTGGAATGGTTTTCATAATTGTAATAGACTGGATAATGAGATATACTTTAAAATATAAAAACATGGACAGAGGCTGGGTTTTCAATTCAGCACTGGAAGATATTGACTTTGCTGATGATACTGTCTTATTATCTTCAAGTTTTGCTGACATAAAAGAAAAGACAGAGAGATTGGAGAATATTGCCAAATGAGTGGGTTAGAAAATAAATGAAAACAAAAGTAATAAAAGTAAATGGTAAAAGTAAAGATTCATTTCTAAATAAATCAAAACAAAGTTGAAGAGACAGACTGTTTTTCATAACTTGGAGTTACAATAGATAAAACAAGAGGCACAGATGAAGAGATAAAAATTAGAATTAGAAAATCCCAACATTTATCCAGAACAATGTATAAATTCTGGAAAGCCTTACATTGAAGCTCAAATTATGTGTATTCAATGCAACAGTATCAGCGGTTCTTTACAGAAATGAGGCTTGAATACTTTATATGTATTAAAAGAACAGAAATTAAGTGCCTTTCATATCACACGCCTCAGATATATTCTTAAGATATACTGACCAGATAAAATTTATATTTTGAACTGTACACCAAAACATCTGCTAAATTAAGAAACGACGTCGGGTATGAATTTAGAATGCCATCAAGTGATAACACAAGAATTGCACTGATATGGGCACCAGATTGTGAGAGAAAGAGAGGAGGACCAAGGCCCATAGAAGAGAGGAATTCCTTTGGATGGCCAAGTTGGAGAAGTGCTCGGACGGCTGCTTTGGATCGGGTTTAATGGCTTGAAGCTATTATTCCCTCATGCACCAGTTTGGAGTGACGGGAATACATGATAATGATTTCCCCTTTTACGTTGATTTATGTAATTTATAAAATGAAATTTTTAATCAGTTTAATTTTAAAATACATTTATATAATGTTCAATCAAAATAACATTTAATTTCAATAATATTCATAAGTATCAGCATTCACAATTTGAATCATAATAATCCTTTCTAAATCGATAACTTCCCCTGCATACATGCCAGTTTGTCTTGAAAAAGATTGTCTCTTCACAGAAGTTACTTAAAAAAATAAAATGTTATACGAACTTAATTGTGTAAGTAGGACAAAAAAAAACAGATTAATATTTTTAAAAAAATTCTAAAATTGCAATGCGATGCGAATTTCGATATTTTTTAAAAAAGATTCTTAAGGTGAGGAAGGTTATCTCAACTTTTAGGGACTTAGATTTTAATCTCTGCTTTAATTTATAAAGTAGTCTTCACCTACAATTATAAAAAGGAACATTGAAAATGTATCTGTAGAAAATGCAGATCATTATGCCTTAGATTAAGAAAACGGCACATGAAATATTTTTATTAATATCGATTAATACAGACAAAACAAGATAGGATGATGATGAGACTTATGCGACTTAGACGAAACTAAATATACAAGACACAAAATATCGTGTAGAATGGAATGTAATAATCTCCAAAGGGCGTGAGAAGCCAAACAAAATGGAGAAATCAAATCCCATACCTCTAATTCTTGACTCATCCTCTTCTTGCTATTGGGAAGTTTGGGGTCAATCTGCATCAGAAGGTACGGGATCATGGTCTCCGTAGTCTCGGACAGTCTCTGGATTTGGCTTTCGACCAGAACAGGCGTCAGAGACAACATTGGGTCACTCGTTGGATACTCTCCGCAGCCCTTTAAGGGACAAAAAACATCTTTTAGGTATCCATTCGTAGTTGAGAAAAGCAGAAGATCTGCCAAAATGCCATTACTCAAAATTAAAACACTTGTAACTATGCAAGCCCAAAAATCGGGCAAGCATCGTGTTGACAGCCTTACGGCCGACAGAAGATGAATTATAGCCTTATACAGAGTACCCTTATACAAAAAAATTTTAAATTCAGCTGCATCGACTATCTTTTCAACAATATATACAAGGCAATGCCTTAAAATAGAGAAATTCGAATGATATTTCGCACACAAAACGCAAGAAGAGTGGATAGATTTCTCATCGTATAGAATTTGATAATAAAACTCTTAATAAATACATGCTATATATTGTTGGGATCAATATAACAATTTTACAAAATATGATTTTTAAACAGCTTTTAACTACATGAGCATTGTAATATATTAGAACATTTACTACGTTTAACTACAGTCTATGACAAATCTAAAAAGCTTTATATTTTACAGCATATTTATTGAAATTACAATGATTACTACATGTAAAAATGAAACACAATTTCATTCATAAACGTGAGTTAATTTATTTTTAATTTAAAGGAGAACAACATACGACTTAGAATAAAGAAAGTGGCATAATTGTTTTGCTTATCTAGAAATGAAAATTCGTTTTTAAAAATGGGAATCAACTTTTAATCAGGAATAAAATGTGGGATATTCTTAACGAGCTGTTTTATATAAGGGAATTACAAAACAATTTTTATTGACAATTTTGCCTGACATACACAGAATAATTTACTTCCACGTCATTTAGATATTAAAAATACACAACTTAAGAATATAATTTTTTAAAAGAAGAAGGGGGGGAGTAAAGAAGTACGCTGAACCACAATTAATGAAGTAAATAAAAAGGTCGTGTTCTTGCATTGCAGGTGAGAAAAAAAACAAGATTGATAATTTATTCATAAATCCATTCTACTCAAATAAAATTTTTGTTTTTTTTATAAGATGCTGAAATATATCTAAGACTAAACTATTGCAGCTAAAGTTTGAAGAACTAGAAAATTATTTCCCGAAATAAGAGAATAATTTATATATCAGTCAATCCTCTATAGTTAATGAAATTTCGAGGGAAAAAATCCATCATCACTCATACTAAAAAAACAAAATCTGGAGACATTTCCTCCAGTCTAACTGCATAACTATCACTACAGATTTTTTTTTTTTTAAAAAAAAATGTTTCATTAATTCAAGGACAAGTCTAAATTCTAGACAGAAATTTAGTCTAGAAGATAAAAATTTCCTCACAAGACGTAAATAAGACACGAGAAAACAAGAAGATTTTCCTACATTAAAATAATTCAAAAATTTATCAATCTACATTCGTTTATGAAATTCCTAAAAAACGTACCTTTCATATTAAAAAGACAAAGACCTCCAGACATTTCCTTTTATATTTACCGGTTAGTTATTAAAACCAAAGATTAACCATTTAGACGGGGAAAAAATATCGTCGCACTATTCAAGGACAAGCCTGAATACTAACAGAAAAAAAAACAACAAGAATTTTCCTCACAAGACATAAGGACATCATTTAAAGTCATAAAAAGCTCTTAAAAAAGAAATTAAAAAACGAAGTTGCTTGTTGATGAAGATAATATCTAAACGATGTCTTTGATAGATCAAAGCTAGACTAGACTTGTCTGATAGAAAAATGCATGAAAATTCTTACCGCATCTTCAGACGGCCTCTCTTGAAAACTCTTTAAGCCCGTCCGTGGACATAAGAAAGATTTGAGAAACAAGGATGGACTTGCTAAGAGGCAAATTTCAATGAATAAAAAATTCTTCATTGCAACAATCATTAGAAGTTAATTTCAGAGTCAGTAACGGAATATAGATTATAACTGACAATAAAAATTGTTACAATTTACTACATTGTGAACTGAAATTCTCATTAATGTTCAAACGATTTGCAATTCTCAAAGCATCGATTTTAACACGGTTTATTTCCTATTATAAGTACACTATTCACCATAAAATTGACAAATGTTGCGAGTATAGTGGATGGATATATATTCCTCTACACCAGAGAGAAGAGAGAGAGAAAAAAAAAAGAAAAGAGCAATACTAATTATAAACACTCGTGCTTGAAGATGAAGAATTTATAGAAGCAGAGAGAAAAACAATAATAAATATAAATTGCAAACAATTCCGAATGTTTGTATCAGTATTTCAAATAAAAGTTTTGCATTTATTATACTTTGACGAATAAAATACTCTCATAATTCGCAAAAGAGCTTCTATTTTAATTTATCATTCATCTATCTATCAATTTTGAAAGGTTTTACTCTTCATATTGTTATAAAGTAGCAGATAAAAATTTCAAGACTCAATTTTACATTGTATGGTAAATCAATGATGAATCTTGAATGCTGCTTTCAGCAACTTATAAAAATATATGCTACGTAACAGATGTTCTTGCTTTGGAAGTTTAAATGTTAGTAACTTTAGAAGTTTTCTTCTAACACAGTGATGGGAATTTTTTTCATGCCGAATTGAAGCATTTGCTTTTTTCTTTTTGTAATCTGATACGGCTGCACTGTAATCTAATGAGAGCAGATTCAAGAACTTTCAGTCAAACACATTGAATAGTGTATATTACACAAACACATCTATCTTGCTACTGTGGATGGATTAATAAATTCAGACTTCCTCAATATTAATCAGCACCAGACAGTATAAATGAAGTGATTTGAGAAATCTGCTGAACATTTTAATGACATTACAGAAATATTATCATGGTCAGGAGTAAATTAAGCTTCAGAACTTGTCTAACCAAAAGTGGGTGCTTTGAGAACTAATTTTGTTTTGTCCTTTTTATGAGATGCGATTTAAATTTCAAAAATATATGATGTAAAAGAAGTTCAACTTTACGAAGGTCATGAATACCACTTCTGCTGTATTTTTAAATCAATGTTTTAATTGTCGTTTTTATGTATGATCAGTTCGTAGTTTGCATACATAAATGTCATGATTCACCAATGAAGGATTATTTACAATAGAAGAACACAGTAAAATGTCCAAGTCACAAGATTAAAAATAGATAAAAGATTTCTGATCTAAACGTAATAGATTTGAAATTAGATGTCGAAACAGCATTTCCCCCCACATAATGTCAGAATAGAAATTGATGTAACAGCAAGATAATATTAAAATAAATATTAATAATCTGCTAAAACTTTAATTGCAGTTAGCAATTGGGAAACATTAGTAGTTAAAGTATAAAAAAGGAATAAAAATATAGAAATGGAAATGAAAGAATTTCCTCAGATAAAATTAAATTCATTTAGAAGAATAGAGATTTTGAATTAAATAAGTCTAGAAGGTCGCAGATTTCCCATCCATGATAGAACAATTCAAATTCGAAAACAATATCAAATTGAGGGGGAAAGTAATTTTGACTTTTTGTTGTATAGTTTCTACATACATTAAAAAAAGAAAGAGTGAAGAAACTTGTAAAATTCAACTGTTTTATGAATCACAGAAAGTGGAACGGATATCAAAAGGATAAGACATTAGGTGATTTAAATGAATATAAACAACTGGAAACAACTGAATAGTCATATTATGCAACTCCTGAGGCAATTTTAAATGAATAACAATCAAAGAGTCACGCAAGCCGTGAATGTGTTAAGAAACTAAGTCTTCAAAAATAAATAAATAAACTTTTTTTTAATGGTGATTTTCACCGAAAATCTCAAGACCCACTTTTGTTCAAAACGAAAAAATAAAATTAAGACAAATAATGGATTAAGGAATGAAGTTAATTTTTTTTTTATATTTAAGTTGATATTAATACAAATTAATTTCAACTTAAATATAAAAA
>BMAW01027786.1:489611-534117 GCA_019974015.1 Nephila pilipes
AAAAAAAAAAAAAATTAAAAACAAGTACAGAACGATTCAGTGTAACGCTCTAGGGACTTCTACATAAGCATTGTTTATTTCTATTAATAGGTTAAAAGGGGAAACTCGGTCAATTTATGAAATTAGTCAAATTATATTAAACATGAAAATTAAAAAAGATAAACTCGGAGGCCTTTTTGCAAACATAAACAAAATACAACAATAGTAATAAAGCCTTTTTGACACTTCGCTGATATTTTGTGAAGCTATCAGTTTAAATGAAGAATATATTTTATAGATGGTAATAAAATGAACGCGAAATAAAAATAGAAATAAAAAAAAGAGAAATATTTTTATAAAAGGTATTTAATACTATTTTCAAATGAAAATTTATACAATATAACTTTTTTTTCCTTCACAGTTAATAAGCAATAAATTTGTGTGCATAGTTTTTAGATATTATTGAACTAAATATTGTTTTATATCTGCTGTGATTTTTATCTAGAATTCAAATAGCAATCTATTGAATTCGAGATAAAAAAAATAATGATTCAATTAATGACAGATGACACATGAATTCAATTTGCTACCTGTCTTTTTCCATCCTTTTTTAAATAAGTAATGCATGCAGAATTGTCCTTGTCCCGTTTCTTTTAGTATAAGGCATTGCACAATTCTACTGCAATTAATGTATTTTCTCTTTTAAATCGCGATTAATTTATTTTCGTTTCTTTGATATTTTCATAAATATAAAGTGCTATTTAAAATTATAAGAAACTGTTAACTGATATTCAATGTATTTCCATAGATAAAAAGCATGAAACAAAATATAAATGTATTCCTAAATTATGTTTTCAGCAGAAAAGTCATTGTTAAAAAAGAAGATGTCTTTCATATAGATAAGTAACTGCATTTTAAATCAAATATATTTGTTACTGTGTTGCTAAAAAAGAACTTCAGATTTCTCCCTGATATTTACAATATCAAAAATTGCGCGTTAAATAATGCGCGCGTCTGTCAACGTGCATCACTCCTCTCGATGCTTAAAGGTTGGCAGGTTTACAAAAACTGGCGCGCATGCTCGCACACCGGGATAAACAAGCAAGAAAAAACACTCTCCCCTTCCCTTCAGCCTTCACAGAGGGGAGAGGCGGAGCCACAGATGCTATTTTTAGCAGGTCACCTTGCTATTTGCTTATGGCAAATCACCGTTCGAATGTGGGCGGGGCACTAAGCCATGCAGGACCGCAGTTCCTCCCACCAAATGTCATTTCATTTGGTTAGCGAGGTTCATTCAGTAAAGCGCGCGCAAGAGCAAGCACATAGCCGCGAGATACAAACGAATTTAAATACGAGAATCAACACACAGACACACGTGTTTCTGAGGATAATAACATCGCTTGTTACATAGCAGTAAGAATTCAAATTTTAGCACATTTTGAATGAGACAATAAAGGATATCTTCTGTGGGCACTGAAACTCATACAGATGCAGTGCAAAAACTGTCCTTGAAATAATGAGTAGGAGTTAATAGATAGTTAAGAAAGTTCAAAAGAAATAATCATAAGGGGAGCAAAATATTATATGTTCCAGCGCCATATTATTGAATTGAAATTATAATTATCTTTTAAAAATGAAGCATGCTTTTCTTGCATTTTTATCCGACCAAATTTGGCTCATATTTTTAAGTCGAGAAGGGAAATCCACACTTCAAAAACTAACATGAAATCCATAAAACGCCAGAGTTAAATTCAAGCACATTCTATTTCTATTTATTAATAGAGAGGACAGAAACAGGCTTCAAAAAATCAAAACTAAAAATTAATAAGCTATGTGATTTCTGTACAAATGCTGATCATCAAAATAGTTGTACAGCAAGAAAACGAATTTTATACATGGATGAATATATTAAAAAAAATAAAAGTTTAATATGAGTAAATGAATCAACCACACATTTTTCATATTCCTTACAACAACTGTCTATGTATTGAATGCATACTTAATCATCCTGTATACATAGATAAAAATTAATAAATAATTTTTTAAGAGTTAACTCTTCAGTCTCATCTATAAAATACATCTAATTTAAAATTTCTTTAAGTATTAAAATAATTTTAAAAATTATTAATAAAGTTCAAATATAATAAGATACATACATTAATCTATAAAACATATGGTCAGAAAAGAAAGGCAATTTTTTTTTTCATATCTGCAAGTGATTTAAATATTATAATTAATAATCTAAAAAAAGGAGTTCATGTTTCATTCCTAAATATACGAATAGAATGAAACAGAAAGGAGGTGACTCTTTGAAAGAAGTCAGTTAAATTTCATACAAATATAAATTTCCCTATAAAATGAGTTTTTTTTAAGCCTGAAAATAAGATAAATGGTTTGACATAAGGCTAAACTTAATTTTATAATGCAGTCAAAAACAGTAAGTAGGCATTTTAATTATCATCTTCAGCTTTATTTATTTATTTATTTAAATTAAGAATAAAAAAAAATACTTGTCATACATTATTTTCCCTCTCTTCTCTCTCCTTCTAGTTTTTTACCAAATAAAATCTCTATTTCTTAAAAAATGTTTTTGTTTTTCCTTCAATTTTCCATTGTCCTAGTATGAGCACTACACAATCGTCAAAATCATACTAACTTTCAAGACTTCATTTCGGAAAATATAGGTAAAAGAAAGTTTTTTTTCAAAGCAGTATACAAACTCACACTTCTGTTACTATAAAATGAGTTTTAGAGTTATTTTTTTTTTTTTTTCATTTATTCAGTTTTAGATCTGAGAGACAAGTAAAGGCGAAGTCAATTCTTGCTAATATGTATACAATTCTTTAAATAAGGATTTGTTCTCGTGGCAGATCTTATTTCTTTATAAAAGGAATATTCGTTAGTTTTACTAACTAATAGAATGCAATGAATTATAATTAATCAAATATTACATTTTAAACAAAATCTAATCTTTAAAGTCGGAATTCACGGGTAAAGTTTTAAATAGCTTGTTTTCAGACTTTAAACTAATGCAACTATCTTTGACATCTTTAAAAATAATTAAATGCATTAAAAATTTGTTCTTATTCTTTTAATTTAATTCATTTTAACCTGAAGTGAACACGAAAATGATTTAAAGATAAAACATTCGTTAAAATAATTATAAATTAAATAATTATAAATATATTTCAGTGCTATATATATATATTTAAAAACTTATCGAAGATTAATAAAATAACCTCAATTTTTTCCTCAAAAACTTAAAGGATAATCAATTTAAATTTCAATAATAAAAAAAAAAAAAGTTATATGAAAAGTTTTACAAAGAATAGATTTAGCCCCCCAAGGTGCGATTTTTTCCCCATAATTATTATTAAATTAATCAATTAAACATAAGAATTAAAGTAAACGATGAAACATCGAGAAATGGACAAAAGTAAACTTTTCCGATTTTAAAATTAAAGGAAACGATAAATTATTAAATTGAATATATTTAAACTAAATGTAATTAAAATTGAAGAAAACGATAAAAAATTGAAAAATGATCTCGTACTCCAAAACGCCCAACCTAAAACAATAGCTCTTAGGAGGCTAATTTCATCTGGACATATGGCTAAGCAGGAACTAAACTACAGATGACTTAACATGGTTGGTGTGATTTAAATTATTTAACATGCGGTTCAGTTGCTGAAATGAATGTTTCAAGTTTAAAAACAAGCAAACTGAGACTTACAAGAGAAAGAACTTTGATTGTATTTTAACAATAATTCACGAATTCAACAGAAATACCAGCTTTATCGAAACGATTCAAATTGAATATCTGAATCCTATCATCGCTTGACCGATATGCTTCTGCAATTGCATCAAATTGTCAGCTGATTGATTGAAAATTGATTTTAAAGGATTTCAGATTTTTTAGTGTAACTACATTCATGATAGTAAAGAAAGGGAAAACCAATAATTCATATCCGAATTCAAATTTTTCGCCTTAAATCAAATTTCAAACAATAATAATATTAATGTTGTAATTTTTGATATACCTCTCATTTCTGGGATTTCTTAACGAAAGAAGGATCCTAAAATTTACGAATTATTTCTAAAATTACAACTATTTGCCTATGTAGTCAACATTTTCAGTTTTTTTTTTTTCCTTTTAAAAAATCAGAGTTAAAGGAAAGAAAACAGAAGGACTTATTCCAAAATAAAATGATTTTTAAATTCATTCAATAATTGATACTTCAATTCTCATTAGAGGTAAGAAAATTATGTTTCATTTTCAATGAATTGATACTTCGCAGCAATAGCTTCAATAATGACAAACTCATACTAATATTAGAGTCTGACTCAAAATAAGGATGACTAACATATTTCAGCGATAAAATGTTTACATGATTTACATTCGTTTTATAAGACATGATGTAACAAATTTAATTTTTAACAGGGGGCAAAAATATTTGAGTTTTGCGCCCTTGAGAATTTAAGAAATACCAACAAGAAAATTGTGTCTATTTTTTCTCCCCCCACCCACAAAAAAAGCAATTATTTATTTCATACGCGACAGTTACATTCGTTATGAATTTTTGCACACAGCAGTTTTGAAACTTTTGGGGACTATCTTATTCAAAGAAGTAATATTTACTGCTTTAGTAATTAGACTGAGCACTGGAAAGGCGTAAAAAGTGCGTCCCTAAAGTAAATAAATATCCATATAAATTGCCTATCGAAAATTTTGTTTACATCATTAACTCTTTAGGATTAAAAACAAAATTTTGAAATATGCATGTAAAATGAGAATATGGTAATTCTACGAATTATTTTTACGATCAAATCGAAAAACGTCCCATAAAACAGAAAATGAAAGCTATTTAAAACTTTTATGCAAAAATATTCCATGGACATGGACTTCTACAC
Organism: Nephila pilipes; assembly: GCA_019974015.1. Taxonomy (NCBI): domain Eukaryota; kingdom Metazoa; phylum Arthropoda; class Arachnida; order Araneae; family Nephilidae; genus Nephila; species Nephila pilipes. The sequence goes on from BMAW01027786.1 coordinate 494,502, forward strand.
TGCATTCAGGAACATAGAGGAATAACGTTAGAAAATTCTTAATTTCCAACATTTTTTTCTTCGTCCTTTGCAAATATTGACTTCGCCGAATTAAAAATATGTACAACTTATACGACCGAAATGTGATGCTCATTAAAAAATTCTCCTTTTCGTGTACAAAATAAACAACTTTACTAGAGAATGTAAAATTTAATATTCTTTGCGCTTATAAAATAAATCATTGTATTGTTCGAGCGCGTCACTATCCAAAAGAACGTCTTTATTTTATTTACCAAGTTAATTTTTGTCGCCTTCTATGATAGTAAAATCGATAATGACGACATAAAAATTTGCTTCTTGACATAAATCATATTTAATGGATAAAACAGCTAATCCTCTTAATCTCCTTCGGAGTATACGAGGATCATAAAGATTTTTTCTCCCTTACTGGAGTCCTTTTCGCTTCATGACAATAACCATTTTGTTAGTAGTAATAGTTTATCAAATATAAAAGCGGTTTCTGAAGATCCATGTATTCATGTCTATTTTGTTTCAGATATTGCATAAGTTACGAAGTGAAGATATATTTTTTTCCCTCCTTCGTGGAGTTTTTCTTTATTTATACAATTATGTTTGTGAACAAAAGTATCTACTAAATTAAAACAAATGGATTTTTCTTAATTTGCCATGATTCTTTGATATGATTATTTCTTCATTATTTAAGTGCATCAACAAAAAGCATTTGTTCTCATATTGCTCCTTTTAATACACGCTTAAAAAAAAAAAAAACTGCCGTAAAAATATTAGTTTAGCTTTAGACAGTTAACTTTCACTAAAAATTCGAGTTTAACTGTAAAACTCAGAGTTTTACACGCTTTTCGAGGGTGCATGTCTTACAAAATAATTTTTAAAGAGTTCCATCTTTAAAACTTTAATCCGTAACTTTAAGAAATTTGCATGAAGAAGATTAGATTTTAACTAATTCAAGATCCAATTAATGTAATAATTATGAATTGTATACGCATACGAGTATATATAAAAGAAAACAAGCAATACGAATTTTGAGAGTAAATTTTTTTAAAAGTGTGAAATTACTGTTTATAAACACATAAATAACATAGATGTTTGCAAAATTAAAATTTTAAAAAAATTAATAAATTTACAAAATATATAAATTTTAATATAAAAATATTTAGGGGAATAAATAATTACAAGACACTTAAAGAAAACAAAACGGTCGAAATAGAAATATTTAACGTTAAAGTTTTAATTTATTCATAGACAGTAAATAAAGTATTCAAACTTCATAAATATTAAAAAAAATTATCTATAAAATGTAAGCATTTAATATGAAAATGAAATATACGGCACATTTATGCTATACCTGTCGTACAGTAAATGATTTTTTAGAAAAATATCTATAGACCTTAATAAAGAATTAGACGATAGAGAGAGGAGGGGGAGGGAACCTTATCTATTCAACTTTATTTTTTCAGAATCAGATAAGAGTCATTTTAGATGTTCGTGAATTTCTTTTCTTTTCTTTTTTTTTTCTTTTTACGGGCAGCATACACGTGATGTTATCAGAAGTCAGAATGACAGTTCGGAATGAAAATAATTTGAAACCTTGGCATATATTATTTTAAGCTATTACCAACTAAACTTGCATTGTCATCTAAGAATGATAAATCGAAATAAAAACCTTGACATATATCAAAATAAAAATTATATAAGGTCAAACAATTTTAAATTATACAAAATTACTGCTTCCAATCAAAACAAAATATATTCGGAATTAATCGATTCGAAATTTACTACTCCAATTGTAAGCAAGAAATGATTTTAAAAGTTTTTTTAAAAAAATTAATCGACTTTTTCATTTTTTCTTTACTATATAAACGCTGACTGGTAAAGAACCAAAAAATTAGACAAATGAACGCTTATCATCCAGTTATAATCTTAGGGAGTTTCAAATTATCTTTCTTTTTTCTCAAACTATGTAAATTAGTAAATTGAAACAATTCTAAATTAGATAACAGTTTACAATTGAAGTGAAACATTTTAGTACACTAACTTACACAAACAATTACAAGTTGATAAAATTTATCACGTTTCAAGAAAAACCAAAAGCATTCCAAAAAAGAAATGATGCTCAAACATACGTAAAATATTAAGCCAGAGTTGGTGCTACTTGAAATAGTTTAAAATTATTAATTCATTCCAAAACAGATAGCATTACACTCCCCGCCGCCGCGGGATATACGTATAAATGTTTTTATATCATTCATATTAATAAAAGTAAAGGACAAAAAAATTTTAAATTAAATTCAACAGAGCTATTTAATACATAGGATGTTCATAAAAAAATACCCCAAATTTTCAGAGCTACAATCACAGATCTAAAGAAGTTACAACCTTTTTAGACAAATTAAATTCAAAATAACTCTTTAAAGTTTGCAAAATTATAAATTTCAAAGTGACCACCATCAGAAGAAAGAATGTTATCCAATGTCATAATGTGGTGGATTGGTTGACGACATAGCTCTTAATTAGAGCATTGTAGTCACTCTGATTTAACTATGAGGTTTTTTTCTCCCTCTTTCTTTGGAGCTACTTAAAATGTTTTTTTTCTGCCATTGCCGGCGAACATTGACGACCTGAAAATGTGAATAACTACAGTCATTCAAATTGTAACACTGAACATGCTTAAAAAAGTGAGGGATGAGTTCTAATATCGACTGGATATCATTCGTGTTTCTGGGTGTATGATCACATTGAATATTCATCATTTTATAAACTTTAAAGTGTTATTTTTAATTAAATTTGTTGAAACGGCTGTGACTTCTTTAGCTTTGTAATAATAACTCTTGAAAGTTGGGATATTCTTTTCTAAACACATTTCTTTTCAAGTGAAACTTTTTTTTACCTTTTCAAAAACATCAACTTCAAAGTAATTAAATACAATCATGGTTTTTTTTAAACCTTTCTTTCAAATAATATTGCATGTGTGTGTGTTTCTTCTCATTTTAATACTTTGGAATTAAATATTTAAATTATAGTATTATTACAACACGATTTATATATAAACTACCATTTTATATTTAGATACATACCATTTGAAATAAGTAATGCGTGTCAATAATTAAAATTAACAAATGAAAATGATCATTTCTAAAGAGCTCCAAAAGAATAAAACAACAGAACAATATCCATACACATTAAAGTAACAGGATTATTTAACATATTTCTAGCGAAACTTATTTTTATCGCTTTGAAAAACAGCAAGTTTTAAAAGCTTTTAAATACTATCACTTTTCTATCTTTCAGTTCATGTGGTCTAAGTACTTCTCTTCCTTTTAATGTTTCTGATTTAAACATTTAAAGTACTGTAATTTAATAACACAATTTATAAGCTGCTATTTTATATCTAGACACATACCATTTGAAACACGTAATATATCTTAATAATTAAAGTTGGTAATTGAAAACGATCTATTCTAAAGAGGTCTGAAATAAAATTTCGCTAAAAATAAAATTTTAATATTGTTTGGCATAGCTTTTAAATAATATTTTAAACTTACAACAAAACTTCAGCGAAGGATACATACTTTAAAATAAATTTATAAAAAAAGCAAAATATTTCTTTTTATAAAATGTTTATCCAAATATTTATCGAGCAATATCCTAAAACCAATTTTGAAATTATTTTTTTTTATAGACGGATATGGCCGCCATTCGTATTTATGGTGAAGTTAAATCACATACATGCAAACGATGACCATAATGACAGCTAAAAATTCAGTTACAAAAGAATCCTAACTCGAAAACAAATGTAACACCCAAATATAAACTAAGACAAAAGTAGTTTTAAAAATAAACTAATTAAATGTAGTCAGTAACCAATTTATGGTGGAAACTCAAAACAATTTAGATATAAAAGCGAGTTTATTTCTGCATCTAAACGACCTCTCTTTCCTTATATTTTTTCTCCAACATTCTATATAAGTAAAAAATGTTTTTCTTTTATAATCTGCAGGAGCTGGAATTTTTTCAGGGAAGAAATGAAATTCAGAAAGATTCGATTGATAGGTGTTTTGGCTGGATGCACCAGGTTCACTTCTAACAGAGGGGCGCTTAATTCTTGGACGATCTCTCTTCTACTTTTTATTACTAAATCTGAACCGATTTTAATTTCGGCCGGAACTTCTATGAGGCTATGCTTGAAACTTACAAATGCTTCAATCTACTTTTTCTTTTCTTCTTATTTTTCTTTTTCCTTCTCTCCTTCCATTTTTTTGTACATGGAGAAATAATTCCAAACACATAGGTCCAACAAATGAAAAATTACCTTTTTTACCATTGTACAGCTTTACAGCTCATGATGAACCATTTCACTTCTGTTGAAGTTCAAATAAATAATCTAGATTTTTTTTTAGGGTTCAGAATAATAGATCAAGAAAATTAAGTAATTGACGACTAATTGTGAATATTTTGTCTAATCAAAAACTTGTTTTAGAACAATTACTTCACAACCTCTTTATTATAATTATACGGCCCAATAAGAAATTATTAGACCATTTTAATTTTGAAAATTATGAAATAGATTCCAATTATAATTTAAACGAATGAGATGTGATATTAAAATATATTTATTATAACTAGATTTAAAAGTAATTTTGAATAATATAATAAATGGTTAAGTTAACAAATATATTAGAAATAAAATAAATCACTCCAAACAAATTATAAGACCACTTGCCTAAAAAAAAAGTATGAAAATCAACATGATATTGGTCTATCATTTTTCCTGAATACCTCAAACAAACTCAATGACGAGACGAGGTTGGTTAGGTTCAATTTCAGAAATATTATGCCTTTTTTTTTCACTATGGCTACTTCCAGTTCATGGGCTGATGAAAACTGTTAATTATTAGCATAAATTTTGCGACACAATGCTTTCCACTCGTTCAAGTCGGGACTTGGTCATAGCAAAACCCTTAATTTTTACTTTTTTAAACCATACCTGGGTGGATTTAGATGTATGGCAAAAAGTATTAACCCACTGAAATACCCAGTTCGCACCACCTAAAAAAACCCTTAAACAGTATCAGATGATCATGTAGCATAGCTTGATATTGAGCAGAGTCCATGCGTCCCAAAATTACTTGGAAATCGTACATTCCATCATGACACGCATTAGAGTTTCCAAACCATTGCTGTTCTTTTTCCTATTTGTCGATTGAAACATTCTTTCAGTTCCTTCCTCATGTTATGCTAACAGTATTTTTAGTCATCAGTACCATCAAAGTTAAATTTCTTTCCCATGAGGAAATATTTGTTTCTTCTCATAGTTTCCCGATATGACAATTATAGCCCTTTTCAGTCTTTCTTTTCGATGATGTTTCAATAACTTCGATGTTTTCTTCATTATCGTAAATTTTATATTAGTACTTGATGTAAGACTCTTCCATACTGTGACAAATGAAGTTTTTTTGCTGAAACGTTCTTAAATTTTACGAGTCGAAATACCTTTTTTAGTTGATAGGCGAAAAATGTGTCGATCGTCCAGCGCTGTCAAACACCTTTTTCTTCCAGATCGTTTTATTTCGTTTGAATAATCTCTTCCAATTACGGCATTGTAAATGGCAGTTTTAGAATGCTTCATTAACTTAGCTATTTCTCTTTCAGAGTTACCAGTATCTTCATAAAATAAAAATTTTCTCACTTTACCCTCAGACAACTCTTTACCCCACGGCATTTTCTAATAAATAGTGGATAACACAATCAAAACCTGTACCTTTGCTTCTCAGGTTTATGCGGTCATGAAATACTAATGCAAGTGTTTTATAAGAATTCTAACGTGAAGTTATATGTTAATTTTCTCAGAAAGTCATATTATTTCTTAACAGGCTGTTCAATTTTTAGAAAAATGAGTAGAATTCCTAACAGGTTATTCAATTTTTAGAAAAATGAGTAGAATTATTAACAGACTATTAAATTTTTAGAAAAATGAGTAGAATTCTTAACAGGTTATTCAACTTTTAGAAAAATGAGTAGAATTATTAACAGACTATTAAATTTTTAGAAAAATGAGTAGATCTCTCAATAAAATTTAAAATTAATTTTTAAAGTTGCAATTAGTACAGAAAGTATTACCCGATCAATTTTAAACATACACGCTTCCAAATGCATATTATGACTTCTTCAGAAATGCACAAATACGTTAGTGGTCTTATAATTTCTTAACACACTGTTATATCAGGTTTCAAATTTTCGTAGAGAGAATTTTAATACGAGTATATTCTTGAAAGCTATCTTTCTTTACACAGAATGTTTTCAAATTATTGAGGGTGTAAATTTCGGCTGCTTTAATGTATGCTTATCTCTCATCGACTTCATCTATGATTTTTTTTTTAAATTTTTTTTATTATTATATAAAGTGATAATTGTATATATAAAAATATTTTTAATTTCTGAAAATGAGAACTTTAAATTGTAAGTTCTATTTATCTCAACTATAATGTTATATAAATATTTTATGAGTAGAGATACCATTTCAATTTTATTTACAAACTAAAATCATTTTTGCAACATTCTATGTTAAATTTCATCTTTCTTTTGTAGATGAGACAAAGACAGTGAGATAAGTAATTTTTGAGAAAATGAATATAATACAAGAGATGTGGCTCAGTTAAAATTTATTTATATTTATTGGAGCCAAAATATACGCTTCCCTTAAAAAATAAACTTTTATGCATGGACTATTTAATTATTATGCATACACACACTTGTTACATATACATTCTTACAATATATTAGAGCCCTGTAAGAAACTTTTTAACTTATTGGTCACCATAGCTTTTAGCTAAACTCCCCTCTACAACAGTTATTTTAAGACTTTAGAACAATGGTTTATAGAGGAATTTTAATAACAAAAAAACAAAATGTCTTAAAACAAGATATCATGATTCTTTCAATAAAAAAAGTAATTTAAAGGAAATAGTAAAACATTTCTTAACTTCACACTTTTTGGCCAAACAATTGTACATTTTCTTTCTCAAAAGAAATTGCAATAAATGTTTTAGAGAAGTTTTGAAAATTTCTAAAATTGCCCTTATTCGATTATGTGTCATTCAGGTAATAGTTTCTCTATATACATACGGAAAGCAACATAATTTTATATTTATTTAAAAAGAAATAGAATCATGAGTACTTTACAACTGAATATTTAGCCTACCTAAAAAGAAGCGCACTTTTATATTTTTTAACATAGTAGGAGGCAGGGAAAAGTTCGCCACCCATTTCCTAAGACTTTACTCACACGAAACAAGCGTGAAGACTAAGAAGTACTCATTGACAATACTTACAGGCGGCAAAGATTGCGAATACATCTGCTGCAACTGACTATGGGTGGGCGGAGGTGGCTGTTGTTGCTGCGGCTGCTGCTGTGGCTGCTGCTGCTGTTGTTGCTGCTGCTGTTGTTGCTGTTGCAGCTGCTGGGAGGATTGCTGCGAAGTCTGTGGTGGAGCATGGGTCTGATGATGCTGTTGTTGGTGTTGTTGATGAAGATGCTGCTGGTGCTGTTGGTGCTGCTGTTGCTGATGATGAAGATGCTGCATCTGCGAAGGAGAGGTTACGTCCTTGGCGGCGGCGCTTTGGGCCCCGTGTCCAGGGGAAGGGGACGAGTGGGCATTGTTGGTGAGCATCGGTGGGATTGGAGGGCTGGGCCGCATAGGCATGGGCGGCTGGGCCTGGGTCATGTTGCCTTGGAGGCCGCCCCGAGACACCCCGCCCCCCATTCCACCCAAGTGGTGGTTTGGGTGACTCGGAGGGAGGGCTGGAACGAGGGGCGTCTGGAACATAGCTAAGAAAAATAATACAATAAAATGTCAAAAAAATTAATTGGCATTAGCACAAAATGTTAAGAACTAAGAACCCAAGCAAGAAACATCAATAACTTTTCTTAACCGAATCAGTATTACTGAAGTTTCCTATTCCTTAATCTCATACTTAAAAAAAGTTGAAATATATATTTCTAAACAATAAATATTAAATAATGAAGCATTTAAAAGAGTAAGGATTAAAGATGCAAGAAATCTGCAAACACTGTTTTTGATGTAATATGATTCCGTTTTATTTTAAGGTATAATTTATTACGTTCAGTTGACAACTCATTAATATGAAATAACAATTTTTTTTATAAATATTTAAAAATTTCTACCAAATAGATATCAAAATATCAAGCTTGAAACACTCTAAGTTGATGGATCACTTTACGGGAAGTGATAAAGATGACTCTAAAGAAAGTGAGATGAAACATAATCACACATATAATTAAAAAAAAAATTAATAAAAAGAGAAATTACATATGTTCTTGTCAAACTTACAACTTCCTAATATCAGTCTTCACAATTTATTCATATTTGAACAAACTTTCCAATAAGTTCCAAATTTTGTTCTTATTGTTTCCAGCAAATTCTGTAGTTTTAACAAGGATTCAAAAACATGCCTTCTTGAGTGAAAAAAAGATTTTACTGATAAAGCATATATTTTTTTCTCCTTGATACATTATCTATAATTGATTGAGAACAGATAAATACTCTTCTTTAGAAAAAAAAAAAAAAAAAAAAAGATAGAGAGAGATTTATAAACGTTCAGCATTAACATAACAAATTACTTGCACTGTTTCGATACTCCCACCCTGTTCTTTATGAAAACATCGATCGAATACCTCTTTTTTTTAAAAAATGCAAGCGCTCGCGGAAGTACTCACTGCGGAAGTAATTTAAAAAAATTAACATACGAATCTCCCTTTTTACTACAGCTGCGAATTTACAAATGCTAATAAAAGAAATAAAATTCACCCTCTCCCCCGATTCCAACCAATCCCGCTCGGACCACGAGGTTTTATGATGAAATTCTTCATTGAGGGGGTGGAGAAAGCTTCGTGGTGCATAGCTGATTACAATGGCTGATTGAGCTGTCCCCCTACGAATCGCGGTAACCACGCCTTCCCCCAATCCCATCCAATCGCGTGAGCTCCCTGCGCGAAAAAATGGGGAGGGAGGGAAATGATTGACAGTTCAACCCACCTTCCATTTCTCCCATCTGAGTAAGCGCTAACATACAAAACATTACACACGTGAGGATCATTCAAGAGAGAATTTTGAACTCTGGGGTTTCCGAGTTTACATCCGGAAACAAATGGCACGTGCGAATTCGTAAGCCTGCGCAGAAACGGATACTCTTTATCTTTATGCATGACACTGCTTAACATTGCGTAACTCTAAGGCATTCTGGCCAATAAAATTGTTAAAGTTTCTAAACAACGGAGAATCACCTATCAATTATCTAAATTTGTCACTTTTTCTGAGAGTCATTCCTGTATTTTCTTTTATCATTAATGACACCCAAAGGTAAGTGATCCCGTAAAGCAGATTGTACCATGATAAGAAGCATCGATACAAACTTATTTAGCTTTTATAACTGTTTTGAAAATGACTGTAAGAAAAAATAATAATAAGCAGGAAACAAACGGTAAATGGGTATTTATAAACCTACGCAGAAGCTAACAGTATTCATCTTTTTCTTCTTTTTTTTTTTTTATGCATCACACTACTATCACATCACATAAAGCGCATCACATACTATCACATACTACTATCACATAAAGCGCTCTGACAAGAAAATACTGAAACCAAAAGTTATCATCCTACCACCAGAATTTGCTACAGTTCTTCATAAATGATTATGAATAGTGATCTCACGAAGAACCTTCAATAATAATCTAACACCAAATTTATAAAGCTTTCATAATTGTTATGGATCATGATTGCAACAGAACAATAATAAAATGGATTATAAATGAAATGAAACATATATTATCAATGGATTCCTATATCCTCTCCTACTAAGTGCTAATAATATTGAGGAAGACTACGTGAAACCGATACAGTAAGCATATCAAACGGATTTCCAGCAATTGGCCAATTTCTAGCAAGTAAAAGTCACGCGGACAGCTCCATACACAGTTGTGGTGATAGTTTTTCTTTTCTTAAACTGTGGCGTATTTCCTCCGTTATTTAATTTGATAGCCATCTTTAAATCTAAATAAATATTCAGAAAGTTTAAGACTCCAATTGAAGATATGTAAGAGAAAGACGATACAATTTATTGATTCTCAACAAAGGATATCTAAGATCTCTCTCTTGAATCTCCTTAACTAAGTTAATCCTAGATTCTAATAATAAAGTCTTAGCTTAACCAAATCACTCGTTCCGATTCTCACAATTCTTGTTTATCACAGATTTCACAGTCCTCTATAAATCGCTTCAATCCAGACTATTAATTACAATGATTCACATCTATCTACATACCTATCAACTTATCGTTATCCTCAATCTCCCTTCTCTCTCCATTCGATTCTATTTCACTTATATATTACTATCTCTAATTCAATTCACTACATTTCTCATCTTCGTCTGATTTACCTAATCACGTTTTATTTTAGTTGGGAAGAAATTGTAATTTTATGCAATTTAAATTACCCAAAAGGTCTCCGAGCTTAGCGAAGAGAAAATCGCGAATATAATCCAAAGTCACGAATTTATCTTCGGGGTAGCAGAAGTACTGTTTCTTGTGATTTGTATCAAAGCGCTTATGTTGCTCATTGAGACGTTTTATATTATATAACTTTGGAGCGCAAATAATATTATTACGCATTAAGGGACACAGGACACAGTTGGAAGCGGGATTCGTCGCTAAATACTATACGTCTCCAGTCAACGTCATTCCAACCTGATCGAGCCAAGCACCACTGTAATCTGGCTCGACAGTGTGCAGACGTGAGTGGCAGGTGGCATACGAGTGTAGATTTCACTCTATCAGCCGTCTGTGAATGGTCATGGTGGACACTCGTGTGCAGGTCGCACGCCTGAGGGTTGATAACGATGAATAAAGCGCTGTGATAACTGATCTGACAATCACTCTGTCATCCCGATCTTCTGTGGCCCTAGGTCGACCGCTACCATCATGACGCTGAAATCTGCCATTGTCCACTCATTCTTGCCAGCATCTTCCAATCGCCGCATCGCTTCAACCCCTATGACGAACAATTCTCCGATTTGCCCAACCTGCCTCTTTCAATTCAGTGATACGACCTCTTTCAAACTCTGACAGTTGCTCGTAATGAGCTAGAATCTTGTGGCGAGGCATTTTTTTCAGTCGTTGAAAGGTATCCTAAATAGCAATGCAACTGAAAATTTGACCATCAGATTGAGAATCGCTTCTTATATACACCTGCTAAGTGGGCAGTTCCGATGCGCTGTAGCTCCCACTATTCATTCATTGGACACCAAATTTTAATCATTTGCATGTTCGGTCCAAATATCTTTGAATAAGAAATTTTATTACAATCGAGCAACTCTTTCTTGGAGCGTCGTTTTTTTTTTTTTTTTTTTTTTTTTGTTATAGAGTGTACATAAACACACTAACATCAGCGCTAATGATAGTATTTACTTTGACGTATAATGTTCAATGTTCAGTACAATATGTATGACAAATACATTTTAACATAATAACCTATGCAACATAGATCCGAATTTTACAATTTTAAGTTGTTTTATTTTTGTTTTCAGTGATAGTGAAATAATCCGGCAGTGAAAAAGTTATTTCTCAAATAGAAATAACACAAAAAGATTACACCCCTTAGGATTTTTTTAAAGATTTTACTACGATTTTACATAGTCGTTTTTACCAAGATGCTTTACAATGAGTTAGAACGTTAAGAGAGATGTTTCCAGTTTCAGTTGCCAACACGAAATACTTCCACAAATTCCGAAATAAACTAATCACACGAGGAAAAATAGTTGACACTATTTCTCATGAAACCTGGTACTTTATAAAAAATATGAATGAAATATTGAAGCATTTAATTTTTTTAAAATTCAGTAAAGTTGCTTCAAATAATTTAAAATTATAAGTAAAAATATTTCATTCATTCAGATTAAGGGCAAATAATAATATTTTCCAGCAAACGCTATATATATATATATATATATATATATATATATATATATATATATAATTCAGAAGTTGTTTAAGATGAATGCTATGCGTATAAACCTTCTTCATACATTTATAATAAAAATGCAGAAGAGCTGCAGTGCTAAACGTGTTGTTTATAAATAAAAAAAACATTTTTTCAATCGAATACAATTTTCTGAGAAAATAGTTAGATATGTATCCGATAATAGTTGCTTATATAACACACCGACTAACTATGGGTAGTCTGGAAAATAAATATATTCTTTAGTTACAGCTTTTCCAAAGAAAACTTCAGGTGGTTGTATCTTTTTTGTTTCAGAAAATATTAGAACTAATGAAATGCAACACTTACTGGGGTTGCTAACCCACTCTTGAAGAGCCTTCTGGAGCCGTCGGACATGCAGCGGCTTGCTAGCCATCCCTACCAAAGCCATTATTTCCAGAAACTCTTCTTCTCCGGCTTCACAAAGTTGCTGAACATCGTCTCCTCCTACAAAAGAAGCAACATAGGCATGTAAAGCAGAAATGCTACAATACTCTTCATTTATTATTATCTGGTTAATTTTTTTAAAATTTCAATTAATGATATTCCGTTTTCCCCCCACCCCTATTTTTGACAGAAATTATTGGTTTCTATTTTGGAATTGAATGTATTTTACCATAATATGAGATTCTGTTCGAGTTAAAAGATTTTGAATTTTGAAATTGTAAGAATTTTTTTCTTACGATTACGAGCTTTATTCGTACACTAGACCAATGATATACGGATTAAAGTGATCAGATAGAAAATATTTTACGCATAATAAAAACATACCAAACGTATTTCACATTAATCTAATATTAAACACCTATGTATATTCCTAAATTTTTTAAACCTTTTTGTAAGTAAAAAATGATTATCGGTCTTATCTTCATCAACAGAACGTCAAGTAGGATGAGAGCTATTAAAGCTGATGATATGTTTAAATCATTTAATCATTCAAGGACTTGAAGATGGACTTACATATTAAAGGTTATTATAAATTAATCTGTTTCCCTTACAATAGCCAATGAAAAGCGACAAATGGACCAATTGGCAAGAAGAAATACTTTGACGGCATGTTAAAGTAAAAAAGAAGTAAAAAGAACCATCAACAGCAAACTGACACATCAGATCGTAGATAGCATCAGTGGTTAGCATATCTATAGATCTGAAATTACACATGTATTATACGGTATCTGCAGATACCGTATAATAAATGGACAATGCATTTCATTTCTAATCTATGAAACTTCAATACGATTTTAATACGTTAATATTATTTGAGCTTTATAATATTGCTTCTTTGATCATAAAGGGTTTAAGCGTTAAAGATAATTTTGATTATAGATTTTATGAATAAAAAAATCCCTTAAGAAACATATTAGACATAAAATTATTCCTTTTTCCATTCCTGATAATTTATAATTAATTTGTAAAATAAAGGGATTATAAAACGAAACAGCGATTACAAAATGATGAGATGAAGTAACTATCTGAGATTCCGTTCATGTACCCCCTTCAAAAGATGACCGCAAGATACCACTGAACAAAAAGACTATCAAAGGAAAAAAAAATGCATACAGCTTTGTGACCCTTCTAGTTTAAGGAAATAAATTAGAATTAAATTCTCAAAAAAAAAAAAAAAAAAAAAAACAGTATGTCAGATTCAGTCAATAAGCAAACTAAGCAAGCATGCATGTAATGAATCTGCCGGCAAAAGTTGTTTTAGAGCAAATATCTATTACTGAGTCAAGTGTGATTCATCCTGAGTCAGAACCTAACGTGGGACACAAAATCGAGTTTGGTATACGGAATTTTCCAAGTCGGTAATTGTTTTAATACCCCACATCTCGAAGGAAATTTAAAAAAAAAAAAAATTATTTTAGGCATGAGTGCACCTGCAGAAAAACAAACTTGTTTTCCTCCAGTTTTTTTTCCCCCCTCAGTTGTTTATGAGAAGGAAAAGCAAAAGAGACATGAGAGAGTCACCTTGAATAATGGTTGTTTGAAAAACGTTCAGTACGCCTTTCATTTTTTTTTCTTCCAGTTTTTGCATTTCAAATACCTCTTATTTTTTTAAATGACGCAAATACGAACTAAATACAGATTTATGATTGGGGAAACAGGTTTTCAAACGAGGTCAGTTTTAAGAACAGAAAGAAAATCGAGAAGCAAAACAAGGGAGTATAAAAAAAAATCAAATAAAAAAAAAAAGGTAAAAAAGCGCAAATGGGAATTAAAAGAAAATTATACATTTTGGCCATGATGTAATGAGAGCAACAGACCTAGGCTTTGCTGATGTTGCCCATTCGCACCTATTTATTTCGCTTTCAAAATCTCACCAATTTCAAAATGCATCAAAACTTAAAAGTATAAACAACTATTTTCTTTCTTTCGAGCTCAACATTCGATTAGCAGGGCTCGTTTTTACTTCGCAACAAAGACGAAGACGATGATTGATCACAGTAAAATAGATTCCTTGAAAAACTCCCTTTTTCTGAAAACGCGTAATTAGAATTCAGTAAAATGAAAATCGAACTGATTCCCTAGAACGTGGATACTCCCCTAGGGAGAAAAGAAAAGGAAAGAGAAAGAAAAAAAACTTAAAAGTGCGCATTTTCACGCAATTTGTTTTATTCCAAATCCATTCTGAATAAGAAAAAGCAAACAACGCTAAACACAAAAGTTAGACAAAATAAGAAATACTTCGAATCGAGTTTTCCTACCTATTGGGAGATAATAAAATAGCTGGCAAAAGAGGAATAAATATTCGTTTAGAGTATCAATAGTAGAAAGAGGCAGAGGTATATCCGCTTTGTTTGGTATATCTCTGCGGAAATAATGGAGACGAAACTAGATACCGATGTAACACAGTAATAAGAAAAGAAAAATAATCCCATAACTCCAGTAACAAAAGAGAGCGAAAGAGAAAGACAGACACAACTCAAAACTTATTTATCCAAATTCAAAAGGATCGAGTGCATGGGATTCTAGTTTTTGAAATAGTATTGAAGAAATGTTAATTTGATTGATCACTAAACGATGGAATCATTTCTCCATAGCGAAAAAAATTTGTAAAATACAAAAAAGAAAAGTTCCTAAAATAGGAAATGGTGATGAAAATGTGAGCTAACTGAAAAGTTAGCTCACATTACTACTACTAATAATAATAGCAAGTAATCACATTTAATAATAATAGCAAGTAATCACATTTAATAATAATAGCAAGTAATCACATTTAATAATAATAATAAGGCATTTTCTTATTGAAACAATCACATGAAAACTTTGCAGTCAGTTATTTCATTCAAAGCTGGAATTTTGTTAAGAATTATTTAGATATTTCTATCTGAATAATTCTGAATAATTCTAAACGATGGAATAATTTCTCCATAGCTAAAAAAATTTGTAAAACACAAAAAAGAAAAGTTCCTAAAATAGGAAATGGTGATGAAAATGTGAGCTAACTGAAAAGTTAGCTCACATTAATACTACTACTAATAATAGTAGGGCATTTTCTTATTGAAACAATCACACGAAAACTTTGCAGCCAGTTATTTCATTCAAAGCTGAAATTTTGTTAAGAATTATTTAGATATTTCTATCTGAATAATTCTAAACGATGGAATAATTTCTCCATAGAGAAAAAAATTTGTAAAATACAAAAAAGAAAAGTTCCTAAAATAGGAAATGGTGATGAAAATGAGAGCTAACTCAAAAGTTAGCTCACATTAATACTACTACTAATAATAGTAAGTAATTACATTTAATAATAATAGTAAGGGATTTTCTTATTGAAACAATCACATGAAAACTTTGCAGCCAGTTATTTCATACAAAGCTGGAATTTTGTTAAGAATTATTCAGATATTTCCATCTGAATAATTCTGAATAATTCTAAACGATGGAATCATTTCTCCATAGCAAAAAAAAAAAAAAAAATTGTAAAATACAAAAAAGAAAAGTTCCTAAAATAGGAAATGGTGATGAAAATGTGAGCTAACTGAAAAGTTAGCTCACATTAATACTACTACTAATAATAGTAAGTAATTACATTTAATAATAATAGTAAGGCATTTTCTTATTGAAACAATCACATGAAAACTTTGCAGCCAGTTATTTCATTTAAAGCTGAAATTTTGTTAAGAATTATTTAGATATTTCTATCTGAATAATTCTAAACGATGGAATAATTTCTCCATAGAGAAAAAAATTTGTAAAATACAAAAAAGAAAAGTTCCTAAAATAGGAAATGGTGATGAAAATGTGAGCTAACTGAAAAGTTAGCTCACATTTATACTACTAATAATAATAGTAAGTAATCATAATTAATAATAATAGTAAGGCATTTTCTTGCTGAAACAATCACATGAAAACTTTGCAGCCAGTTATTTCATACAAAGCTGGAATTTTGTTAAGAATTATTCAGATATTTCTATTAAAAATAAATATTGACCAATTTTTAATATTTAAATAAGAAAATTTAAAGCACCCAAAGGAGATATGTTAAACGACATAGTTTTCAAAAAAAAAAAAAAAAAATGTAAAGGGGGTTTACCAATGGAAGTACAGAACGACCTAAATGATAACCTATCTCTTTATATTGTGGACTGATCCTGATAGAGGTGCAAAAGTCAAAAATTTTCACACTGATTTTCATTTTTACCCATGCAAACGAGATATCCTAATAAACTATAATTAATTACAAAATTTTATTTCATTCAACAAATCGTTATCTAAGTAAAAGTCAATTTTCAAATTAAAAAAAAAACCTTTCTGGGGAAATTAAAGAATGAAATAATTAAGCAGTTTAAATTTTTCCTCCGAGATTTAATAAATCGAAAGGGTTAAGGCCTTTTAGAGACTAAAAGTAAATTTTATTTAAAACAGAAAAAAATACAAATTTTTTTGAAAAAGTGGTATTAAATTCGGAAAAATTAGGTAAGAAAATAATTTAGACTCTCCTTACGCAAGCAACAAACAATAAGAGAGGAATCCCAAAATTGAAATAGAGATAATGATTGATTTATACTTAAGTTAATCAATCGAGTTCACGAAACTTATAAAAATTCAAAGTTTTATTATCATTCACTCAATAAGAAGCAAATTTATTCAGTATACAAGATAGAACGACGGTGACAGTTGCTTGTGATACCTTGATGATAATGCCCAATGTACTGATTGAAGTTCATCTGTGATTAAAAAAATTCCAATGCTTTCACCAAAATATCAAATGCATAGCCATAAGCCAAATGTATCGGTATTTTGAGCATTCATTATGTTTTTACAACTAATTATGCATAGTAAAATTATTGTTCTAGCCGAACTATAGAAACAGAAATATTACATCATCAACAGTGATTGATACATCAAATAAACACGATCAATGAAATTAAAAATACACTAAAGAGTTTACACATAAAAAAATTAATCGAAGTAGTATTGATAATTGGATTACAATTGAATAACTTGATTACTAGCAACACCAACTTTTTTTTTTCTTATTAAAATTTTAATAAAATAACTTTATTCTTTAGTTAATTTTAAAAACTGACAAATATAAAGAGCATATATATGTGCTTTTCTTCAGAGTGTTACAGTAACAAAACCTGAAGTCAAGGTAACTATATCGCCGAATGAAGATTGAAACATACCGCATTCCGAAACTGACTTAAAGGAAAAAAAGAACTTTAAAAAAAGTTAGGTCAGTCACTTTCCCCCCTCACAAACTTAAATCTTAACACAAGATATCGGGGAGCTGAAGAAGAATAAGAAAGTGAAGAGAAGAGAAGAAAAGGAGTGAAAGTTCCCAAACTTTTGGGTTCAAAGTTCTTCCCCCAATCAGTTCGAAGACCCCGTTCAACCCTTTTTTGTGTGGAGTTTTTGAGCCGCCCCTTCCGGAAGCGCACCTTGGGAACAGGTCCACCCCTTGGAGAGCCCTCGGGTGTGTGGGAACGCCAGGAGCAGTGCAATCTTTTGAAAAGGGGGCCTTAACCCTTGTAAAAGACATCGCCCTGCATCGACTTCAGCACATGAAAATCGAAAGGGGTTGAAAAACCGAAAAGAGTTGAAAGTTGTCAAGTAGCTTGTCAATCAGTTATTTCTGCTGTGTGGAAAGATAACGAACCTGAATTGTTACATTATGTTAATGTGAGAAAAACTAAAACAGTCGAATCTAACTGACTTCTGAATGTTAAAACTATAATTATTTTCCTCTTATTAATTTAAAAATCATGCGATGATAAAATATTGACAACTGCAGTATAGTGAAGAGAATAGAAAATACATTAATTTTTTTTGAAGTGCTATTAATTTTTACTACATCTTAATAATGCATCCTTTTAAGCATTTCAGGTATCTAAATTCTATTAAAATTTAAGGGTTGTTTATACTTTGCACAAAATCAACAGTCCACTAATATTAACAAAAGTCATAAAAATCTTTTCTTTAAAAAAGCGATTGTAGAACTTCTCCACGTGTAAGAAAACTGAAAGCAGATTTCATGGAGAAACGAGTATTTTTTCGTGTATTAAATCATTGTTACAGAAAATGTGAGGCATTGATAACTTCAATCAAAATCTCTATTCCAAAGATTGTCGTGGGTCAATCTAACATAATAAACATAGATTAATCGAACAGAATGGATATATAACTAATGATTACTTTCTTAATTTGAACTAATTTTTTTTTAAAAAATATACGAATGATATTTTTACAATATTGTACCAATGCAAAATATCAAATGTCATTGTTTCTTATACAGCAACATCCACATTCAATATTTCCAATTTAAAAATCACTGAATTCTATTCAACAAAAAGAAATTTTGCCAGTACATTAAGCAAAGATGAAGCGTTTAACTATGATATTTTACTAAGATAAATTTTTTAAATCATTATATATATATATATATATATATATATATATATATATATATATACAGAGAAGAGAAGAGAGAGAGAGAGAGATTAATAAAACAAGTTCATAGATATGTGATTATACTGTTTGAAATATCAAAAGACATCAATACGTATTTTTGATATTTAAAAATTTATTTTTTTACTCTATTCTTTATATTGAGGAGAATCGAAATAACAAAAGCTTCCCTCAGCAGTAATTTAATTTGAGAGTAATGAATAAATAAATAAATTTAATGTCATGCAAATACATTTAAAAAAACGATTGTATTATAGTAGTATTAAATTTAAAACATTTATAAAGGACTCATATTTTTGAAGAGAAATACTCGTAAGCCTTATAAGATGCAAAATAAAAATAAAATTTTTTTTTAGCAAATTACAATTAATACAAGAAAATAATTAACAAGATTCTTCTCTGTATTATTGCGCCACACAACATTCTAAAAGCTAAATCAACTTTTCTGGCGTCAGAATTTCAATAGTGACAGAAAAAAGGAGGCATTGATAACTTCAATCAAAATCTCTGTTCCAACAGTTCGTCGGGGAGCTTCGTGTGTCATAGCGTTGAGAGAATGCTCATTATAGGGGGCCTGGCCTTCATTATGTGTGTAACACTAAATATCTGTCGAGAATGAGCATTTAGGTTAATGAAAGCTTATCTATCAACTGTTTCATTTTTAAGCGAGAAAGGAAGTTGTTGATCCCTCCCACTAGAAGTGATCGTCCAATCCATCATCACAGTGTCTTAAAACAACCATTCATACTCTAAAAGAGGCAATCTCTTTAAAAAAACAAAAAATATTGCAGACAGATACAAGTGGCGTGTATTAAGAGCTTTGCTTTGGAAAACTGTTCTAATTCGATTAGATAATATTAATAATATTTCGGTGCTTGCAATTCTTTCACAGGAAAATGTTTTATAATGCATCTTTTTATTCGAAAAATGTTCAGTTTTTATTTTTCCTAAATAGGTAACAAAATCAAAGCAGATATTTTAGAAAATAAACTGGATAAAACCGCTCTGTATACTACTCGTTTTACTGGTTTTGATTTTTAAAGTATCTAACACATTTTCAAAACGTTTACAAAAATGAATGCTAACTTCGTGACAAAGTTTTTTGAAAAAAATTGAAAACCTCATTAACTGATTTGGTTAACCTAATTCATTGTAATATATATCGAGATTGAAGATAAAATTCTTAATTTTTCGAACTACTGTATTTCCCTCAATTTTTAAAGAAACCGAGATTAGCTTTCGAACTGCAATTATAATATATATATATATATCAGGAACTAGCTTTTACTCTAAGAAAATGATAAGTAGCAATTTCAGAAAGGATAATTCAACCATTTACAGTTCTAAAAACAAAAATATTTTATGCTATAAAATTTTGGATCATTAATTATGACTTTCTGTTTTTAAAAATCTTAACCAAGAGCATACATTAATAAATAATGGATAATACATAAAAATAAGTTTTAAAAGCTACGAAAAATTTGTTGCTTACTTTGCTGATGACTTAAAAGTGTTTTGAGCTACTTCCCTTTCAAATAATTTTTGTGAAAATAGTTTAGTTACACACTATGAGATATTTCTACTTACAGCAATAATAACAAACGAAATTTAAAAAAAATTAAGATTGAAAACAAGATACAATTTTGCAACAATAATGATCCTGAAATGATAATTACGTCAGTTAAAAAATAGATGTACTCTATTCTTTTAGTGTTAAAATGTTAAGCACGATTCTTTAAATTAGGGGATTCATTTAAACACATTAAATAGTTATTTAAATCTCCGAGAAAAATATGACGCAAATCAATCTAATACATAATGATCGACAGATACTTCCCAGTTTCGGGGGGAAATTCACTCAACTCGACATTTCTAGTTTCGCTTCCGAAAACAGTCAACTATTTTGTTGAGTTTTCAAGAGAAACGTAATCTCTTTTTGTTAAATTGAATCTAAAACAAGTTCTTCGTTTTTGGACGAAGAAAACCAAAAACCAAACACTCCATTGTTTTAACTGTGTTCAAGACGATTCTGTTTTCTTCTAACACACTACAAGAAGGCTGTCTCCCCTTCGTCCATGACTAATTTCCAAACGAGAAGAAAATAATGAGGTGGCATTAAGAATGCGAACGAAGCCCAGAAATTTAAAGACGGCAGTTAAGATGGTTCTCTATTCCGATCACGTTATTTAAAATGCTTCAAAATATGTTAATTTACATTTCCCAAATGAAGCAGCAGTCCATTTAAGCGCATCGATTTGAAAATCAAAAAGGAAAAATAAAGGTGAAAGAATTCAGTACACACACTTCTTGTTTAAGACTACCATTGTGTGAAGAACCTGGAAATAGAATCACCAAAACGAGGTCAAAAAACGAGGAATAAAAACAGTGAGTTTCTTCTTCAGATTCTTTTTGTCCTACCAGGATAGTAGCGAAGAATATGAAAAGCTGCTAGACGAAAAATATAAGGTGTCTCGAGATATATTTCATAGAATTATTCATCGTTCTCGTTTGTGTACTTTGGCGCTCAGCCAAACAGTAGAACGACTGATTTCCTAGTATAAATTCCGAAACTAGATGGGTAGTGATTGAATGTATCTATATAAGAACAACAAGACAACCGATTTATATCATTTAGATCTGCGATGCATAATTCGGAGATAGAAATTTGGTGGAAACACTTTAAGTCAGGGAAACGGATTTGCTTTCCTATGAAATGCCAATTAATTTAATAATAAAACTTCGCTTGCATGTACAGGCAACAACAAAGTTACAATGTGCTCCACTCGTTTAATAATTGTTTTATCAAGATGTAATTACTAAAGAAATCCGATTTAAAAAGAAAAAAAAAAACCTCCTCTACTTGAGTAATTAAAATATAGAATTATTTTAATCACACAAGACTGCATTGTTTTCAGTGTACACCAGCAAAAAAAAAAAAAAAAATTATATTTAAAATTATCAATAACTTTAAATCTTCGCAGATAATTCATTACCAGAAGCAAAAGGGTTTTGTCATTTTACACTTTTAAATTTTCTCTCACAGTTATCTCTTAAGTAAATTCCTTTATGTATATTCGAATTTTTAAATCAAATATGAAATCATCAAAAGAACCATTCTTCACTGTAAGAAAAAATAGTTATTTATTTAAATGACGAAACAAAAATCGAATAACTTTGGACTCCACTATTATATTAAAGTGGATGAGAGAGAGAGAAAGAAAAAAGAAAAGATGAATCCTAAAAATATAACAAAGACAAAAAATACCCGAGGACATTAATTAAAAAAATATCAAGGGAAAAAATTATTTTACACAGTTCAACTCTCAAAATAAGTATTTAAAGTAAGACGAGGATATATGAAGTCATGTTAAAACGAAGACTTCTATTATATTTAGTTGAGACATTTTCCCAATTAGGTTTTGATCATTAATCTGATTCATTACATAAAAACTACTTCAAAAATAAACACATAAATTGAGACTTATAGTTCTTTTGTTACTGTCATTTAGAAGACTACATACACGAATATGAATCATTACTGGCATCAATAACTGAACCATTACCAGACAATATTCAATCAATACTAGGTACCTTTTCTCCATTTAAAAATTGAACAATAAAAACTAACTTCTAAATAGCTCCCTTGGCAAGATAAGCGATTGTTCTATCTTTTTTTCCATTCATTTTTATGGTGACTTTTAATGCACAATTTTAAATGTAATATTTTTCATCAATTTTGATGGTATATATATTACAGCAATATTTCATGAAAATAACAAATTTTTAGAAATAAACACATAAAATTATTGCTTTAGAGAAAGTCTAGTTTAAATATTTGAAACGTCAGAACTGGTTTCATAATGCATTTTAATAGAAAGAAAAGAATTTGTAGAGCTGCAGGCGATGTATTTCAACAAAATTACTTACTGGCCGAAGAAATGAACCCCCCCCCCCCTTTTTTTTAAAAAAAAAAAATTAGTTTCTTCCATCTCGTCCAATGACAGTACGATGAAATAGATCAGCAGACAGACGTCAGTGTTTTCAATAAGTACATAAATAAATATAATATAGGTCAAAACCAATTGGAAAGCTTATGTCAATGTACAAAAAGCAGTGCAAGAGTACTATTCAGTTTAATATTCTATGTTTTCCGTCTATCTTTCTGAGAAAAAAAAAGTCTGCTTCAATCGTAAACCATAAATTACGACTTTTTGTCGGTGAAATAGTTCTAATGGGTCAGCTACACCATAAATAAATGAGCTTTCTATCGATGGAAGAAATAAGATATGTGAAATGATAAACCAAAGTATGTTATAAAAATAAAATAAAACGTCATTAGTTTGTAGACAAAACAGTATGGTATTAAAAGTACGTATATAAAAAATAGAGTAAAACATGTTTTTTTTTCAAGCGACATTATCTCAGACAACAGTTTTTTTAAATTTCATTTTTTTTTTCTTAAAAAAATTGTGTTCTCAAGGTATGAGAAGTTTTGAATATTCTTGAGAAACCTTTGATAATTTTCATGAATGAAAATGAGTTTCATAAGAAATAATAAACAAGAACATATTCCTAGAACTATGATTGCAATATTATCTAATACACAATTTTTAACGTTTATGAATTGTCTTCGTTGATGATAGATTTTTTAGGAGTTTTTGAGGTGGGTTTTCATATTTGTGAGTGTTGCTGTCAAATTAATTTCAATTGATTTTAAGAGAACCCCATCTTTATCATGAAAAGAATTCATATAAAAACGCGTGAAAACAAGGGATTCGAAAGAAATGTATATCTTAGGAAAATACGATGATTTTTAAAGAGTTGTTTTCTTGTTATAAATAAAAAAAAATTATATTTTAGAAAAAGAAAAACAAAAAATTTAAAATTCTTAGAATTATACTACAAATTGGAATAAACAATTAAGATTATTTTTCTCGTTTTGACACACAAATTTTTTAAAATCTACATCTACTTTTATTTATTAAAAAAAAAAAAAATCCTACAGCAATATCAGTTTCATATAGTGCCATAAAACCACAGCAGTTATTTGAACATTTTAATGAAGCTTTTCTCTTTCAAATCGGAGTTGACGTTTGGATTTCTTTCCTAGAGATGAAATATTGAGATATACTACTCATAAAAATAATTTAACTTTTAATACTCAATATATACCAGATGAATTTTTATTTTTAAATTAAATTTAAAAACTTCTTAAAATATGTATGCGTACCTTTACTTAATATACTTCAAAAATCATCTCTTTTTTAAATTTAACAACTAATCATAATATTAAATCATATATATATATATGGTTAAGTGTGAAAATATTACTTTTCTTAAAATAAATATTCTCACCCTTTAAAATGTTTTTTTTTTTTTTGATAAATTTGTGCCTATAGATTATAAGTGAGTTTCGTACTCCTAATTATTATCCAAAATACAAAAAAAAATTCAACAAACAAATAATCGACAAAGCATTCAGACTTATACTCATGGTTAAATATTGGAATACAGATACAATGCATCAATTCATTCCCAATTTCACATTTTCTTTTAAAGAAAATAGAGTTCCGTTTGCAAAGGAAAAATGAATCGAATTTTTATTAAAGTTCTCGTCTCTTAGTAAAAAAAGTTTCCAGATCTAGAATTGTGGTTACATTGTATTGACCAGAATCTCAATCAATCAATCTGGATCGAATCAGAAGGCTCATATCATTCAGAAGGCTTTTAGTGATAGCTTCATATCATACTAGAGATAGCGGCAAAGCTAAGACCCGATATAACAAAGTAGATTTAAAACATTAAGATCAGAGTTGGTTCCATAAAATTAACCAATAGAGGATATAAATTTTATCACAACATATTAGCCAATTTTAATTCCGAATATACAAACGAAACACAATTTACTAAACTGTAAATTCATTAATTATCTGATTTCATCAGAAGCAATTCGACAACGACTAAGTCAAGGAAGCGATCAGAAGTCATCAGCCTGACTTTCAGTACTATTAGTCCCAAGGAGACAAACGTTTAGTTTTCCAAGATATAAAACCTAAATTCTGTCTTAAGTGTACTAATTCAATGATATTTGTACTGCTATAGTTGTGTGAAGTAATGTTTATCATTACATAGATTATTAAATTGTCAATATATTATATTCATGAATTAATCATGAATATTATTTATAACAGTGTGTTCTACTTCCAAAACACAGTGTTTATCAGTTATAATAAATTGAATGAATTCAAAACTAATAACAGTATATGCTGAGAATACAAATTCCTTACTTCTTTTCCCTACATTTTTACAGGCACATTCAATGATTCGTTTGGACACACAATCAGATTTATCAAACAGCAAGTGACTGACTACTGAATACAGATTTATTATTTCAAGAGGAAAAATTAAGCAAATGGAAAGAGATACGTCCCAATGATTCCAAAGAAATATTTACAAGATTCTAATAAAAACACTAAACTGTCCATCTTCCGAATACTCTACCATAAATATTAGAGTAATTTTTTTTAAAAAAACCAAATAATGAAACAGTATGAATTATTTTGAAAAGTTAGTATTTGCAATTTAATTTTAAACCAAATTGCTGAAATTTGTACATAAAGAACGAGAAGTTAATACTGCGAAACTATAATATTCTGGATTATTTAAATGTTTATATTGCGAGTTAGGAACAAATATAAGAAATTCTATAAGAGTGATTTCTTTTGAAAATGAATACCTTAAAAAACGTAAAAAAGTTAATAAGTAATAAATCTGTATAAATTTGCTTTCTTTTCTTCTCAAAGATAAAAGTTTTATACACATCTCTCTTCAATGATTACAACAAGCACTTTGAAAAAAAAAAAAAAAAAACCATCTAACTGTCTTGGCTGTTCTAGAAAATCAATATCAGCATTTCAATATTTCACAAGCTCAGTAATTAATACATAACAATACTCAAAAACAAGCTTCTCAAAATTGATGCATATCAACCCAATATTTGGATGAAATCGATCAATTTAATAAATAACTTTTTTTTTACTAATATTTCAGTATTTTATTGAAGGACAACTGCCTTTGAAATGATATAAAACTTGCAACTGCTAATCAATTCTTTATAATTATCAGTTTTATTTCTAATTAGAACTAGGAAAAATTCTTAATTTTTTCTTTTTTTTTTTTTTGAGAAATAAATTAACTCCATGAAAACAGTTCCTGAAACATGAATCATCAACACAATAGTGTTTACATTCAACGATCACACGAAATACCCACATAATTAAGTTCTCCATGAAGAAACATAAGTTTGTTTTTAGGAAGAGCGAGATATACACACAGCATTTTCATAAAGCTGAATATATACAGTAAGGCTGTGAAAAAATCGGTAAAGATGGCTCATAAAAGAGACAAATCAAAAATTCAAGGGCAAGTAAAACCAGTACGAGAGAGCGGAAGTCAATTTCATTCAAATTTTCACACGATGGCCGCATTTTCTCGATGCATTTGCATACAAGGGAGTGAATATTTTCAAGGAAGGATACAAAGAATGAGAAATAAAAGGAAAACAAGCATATGAGAGAGAGAAAAAAAAAGAGAAGAAAATGAAATCTGAAAAAACAAAACAAAAACAAAAGAAGACCACACATATTACGCATCAGAAATGTGAAAGTTGTGAGAAGGTCATACATTTTGGAATGCAGCTCTTCAGTTCGAGGAATTTATCAAAAAAGAAAAGCAAAAAGCAACAACTTTACGGCAAAACAGGACATTTTCAAAGTTAGTTTACAGTATCAGATTTAAAAATAAATTATTCTGTAATGATAACTACATATTTGAAATTTATGATTCATCATACTTTTCTTCATAATCAGCGTGAAAGAATCAATTACAAAAGAATGATTAAAGCCGAAAAATGTTCATTTCATCTCAATATAATTTTTCTTCTTCTACTACTGGATTGAATGCAGTGTCCAAGAGCCATGGGTTCAAATAGATTTCTTAATGTAAAAAGTTTTAAAAGTATTTTTCAAAAGTATACTCAAGCGTAAGAGATATTGCTTTTTTATTTTTAAAGTAAATTTTTTTTTATGAATGTAGGAAATTTAAAATTTTGAGAGTTTTTTTTAAATAAATAATTATGTTCAAAATGGAAACAAAGTAATGATACCAAATGATTCCAATTGAAAATGATGTGTTATAAAATAAATAACAAAAAAGTATTTTTTTATCATGTATTGATGCACATGAAGGAAATTCAACAATTCATATCGAATAATTTTAGGATCCTTTAACTTTGTATACAGTGATTGCGCATGTATATAAAGTAATTTTTTCAACTATTTTGAAATTTTTAAAAAAAAAAAAAAAAAAGAAAAAGAAAAGAAAAAATTACGACTTTCGATTATGTAGTGTCAAGAAAGAAATGCATCTCGGAAAAATTCAAGAGAAAGTCATTTTCCCTTAACTATTTTCTTTTCTTTCTTTTTTCCAAAATGCAGCAGTTCAAATAATACTCCATGACTCAGATAAATATCATGACACGCATTGAAATTAGATAATCAAAAGATGTCTAGACTGTTTTATTAGCATATTTATTTTTTGAAATTCAAAATAGTTTCAAAACCTTTTCAAAATCCTTTTTTTTTTTTAAATTAGAAATATGAAATAAAACTATTGCAACAGTCATTGATATTTTTTCCATGTATACCAATTACTTAAATCAATTTTATGATCTTTTTTAAGAATAAATTAACATAGAAAATATAGTTTTTTTCCCCCTTGGCTTTTGAAGACTTAGTCGGGGAGAAAAATAGTTTGTACATTTAACTACTTTCAGTTTCGAAATATTAGCCCCCCCCCCATTTCCTTCTTCCTTTTCTTTCTTTTTTTTTTTTAAACAATAACATCTAAGGATATTAAATAGGCTCGTCTTGAAGGGGGGGAAATAAAATTCATTTTAGAGTACCTTATTAGGTTCTTTCGGAACAATTTCATGCTCATTGATTTGCATAATTCCAACATGATAGCCAAAAAGCTTTCAAATGCGAGCAAGCGTTATTCATGTAGATTTGAAATCAGACGCTTCAGTATAAAGGTAAAAACTTTCTCTAGGTACAGAGATGCAGTTCAAATTGAAACGAGACGGCCGTTCCTTTCTTTCAACTGAATACCGCTAAGTAAAAATTCCCCTTATTTTTATCATTTGAAACCAAAGTTTGACAGTTTAAAAAATGGCGCTTCAAAACAAACGAAATAAAGAAATCATAGAACTTGGAATTATTATAAATTTGGAAAAGTTGCGATTGATTTGAGAGAGATTGATGAAGCTCGGAACTTTTAAGTGGCTCTTTTAGAAAATAATTTCAGTTTTTCTTCCGTGATTTCCATTTTGAATTAGAGGGGAAAAAACTAATTTCGATTTCAATCGCTAATCAATTACTGAAAAATGAGCCGCTTCGAGAAAAGGCAAAGAAGAGAGTGAAAAGAAAAACTATACCCAATGAGCAGAACAATAAATAATGCAGAAGTTTACCTTGACAAATGAAGGTGTCGTAATAAGCCAGTAGATTAGCTCTTTGGAGGACTCGATACAGTTGTAGTTCCGACTCATTCGTCGGTTGAGACGTCATGGCGACTGAAAAAGAAAAGCCAAATGTTACTTTCCAATGAAAATACAAAACACATAAATGCACATGCTCACAGGAAGTTCTGAAAAGAGAACATTATTTTTCTTTTTTTTTTTTTCCGATTTAGGTATTGCTTAAATATGTTCTTGATCCTTAGATAAGAGAATTTGATGATGTATTTTTTTTAATTAAAATTTTTATTGTTTGTTTACATTGACATTTAGAATAACAATAAATGTTGTCAGCTACGGGAAAAGAAAAAAAGGAAACATGAACACATATCTGTAGACAACTGTGAGCCATAATTAAAGAAAATCTTCAACTGAAGGAATTTGATAACAATTTTTTAAAGACAATACTCGCCTATCTTAAAGCTTTTGAAGGACACTATTCTGAATTCATCAATGTACAAAGAGCAGTATATTTTAATATACTATTTTAAATATATATATATATATATATATGTGTGTGTTCTATAATTCATCTCGCATTCAGAAATTTCAAGGGAATTTTTAATTTCACAATTAAAGTAAAAAAATAGCATACTCATTCAGTGGTTGTAGAATTGCCAGGAAGCACTATGATAAAACAGTATATTTGTTTCAGAACTCTAAAAACTTATAACTAACAATGGAATTTTTTCTATCTTAAGAAAATATCAAATTTGGTAATATATCCTGTTTTTTTTATTTTTTTTTACTTATATTTTACACGAAAACAGATATAAAAATTACATTTTAATAATTTATTTACGTTGAATTTTTTTCGTAACGTGTTGCCACATATAAAACCAAACACGAAAAAAAAAAAAATAGAATAGCAGAAGGTAAATAAATTTTGCTATAAACACATAATACTAATATTATTTATTTCTTTATCCATTTCAGTATTCCGTTTAAATATTATCTGAACACATTTTTGATCCCAAGAGTATAAGTATGATCTATAGTAAAAAGTTAAGGAGTAAGTTTTACATTTATTTTCTAACTAACACAAGGAGAGCAGATTTACCTAAGTTACATTAAGTATTATTGTTTTGTTAGTAATATGTAAGTTATTCAAACAGAAAAAGGTTACTTTGAGAATTTCATTCAAATAATTTCGAATGATAATTATGTAATTGGATTCATGCTAAGTCAGAAGAAAAATCAGAAATAACTGAAATAAAAAATTGAGCATTCATCAAGAAACCCAGACATTCACATTTTATAAGATTAAAAAAAAATCTTAAAAATTAGTCCCAAATACCAAAAACTACAAATCAAATAATATATTTAAAATAGCTAACAAATTCCATTAAAAATTTATTTGAGTTAATATTTTTTAAAAAGGGTATATATTATTAATCAATAAAATATAATTATAATATAATATAAACGCGATTTACATATAATTTTATTTATGAGAAAAGCGAATCGTTATATAGATTTTTGTTAGATTTATAGAGATGTACTGCTTTGTTTGAATAACAAGCTGTCTCCATATTTTGACTAATAAAGAATAAATTTTCATCATTTTCGAAGAAAATAGATAAGATATATTCGATTCGATACATTTTAAAGACATAATTTTTTTACCTAAAAATCAAGACTATATCGCCTACTAAATTTTTGATTTACAATAATGAAAAAATTTACCAATTTTGCAGAATCAAATTTGTAGCGAAGGAAAAAAAGAAAAGAAATCTGAGAGAGAAAGAAAAAACTAACCTATACTTAACATTTAAAATGGTTCAATTTTTATCAATCAAATTTGTAACAGAAAAAAAAAGGTTAAAAGAAATCTGGGAAAGAAGGGAAAACTTGAACTATTTTTAACAGTTAAAATGGCTGTATTTTTATCACAGTATATTCTACAAAACTGCTAGGGCGTTATGTTAAAAACTTTAGTACTGCACATAGTCTGAATTAAACTTAAAATTTAATTTTTCCCACAAACAATAGTAATTTTTAACGATCAGAATTAAATCTAATTCTAAATGAAGATTTCCTAATAGTACGTTTACTAACGCGTATACATCAGAACTATTTCAACTTGCAATATTTATAAGATTCCGGTCCGTTAAAAACAAAATACAGGAGAAAAAACAATTTCTCATGAGAAATTGATTCAAAAGTTCACAAAAAAAAAATCACAAGATAAAATAACCTAAGCATTTACTGAAATATAATGTAATAATATTTTGATGGACATCAAAATTGTATTACTGACAATAACTGAAAGACGTTAATTCAGCAATTACATAGCATAAATGCAGAATCTAACGAGATATGTTACTAACAAATGTACATTGACTGACGACAACTTAATGTGACTGCAGAATGAGGGATATATATCTAACCAATGTCTCATAAAATAAAACTCGTAAATAAACTTAAAATTCATTTCGTACCTTTGATTTTACACTTGAGGAGTTAAAAGGATCAAGAAAAAGTTAATCTTTGACACTTTCTGTCAAGGAAAAAAATACCTATACACGGCAAGTCACCTATGATTTTGTATATCAAGACAGTGGAAAATATTTCTTTTCAAAGAGGTGGGATCTGCAACAAACTACCGAATCTTCTTTTTGGGTTAGAGTGTTTTAATTCTGCATTTTAAAGTAGTCTGGAAACGAGGAAAAACTAGTGGCATGAATTTTTTAATGCGTGAGAAAATTTCAGCCTTTTGACGGGCATTTGTGGTTAATTTGAACGCCCGTCTTTAATAAAGCGTAGGGAAAATTCCACGTGAAAAGAGGTCTAATTTGTGAATAGCGTGTTAGAGGCGAACGTTGTGCGGCAGCTGCGTTCGTAACGCTTTTCTAAAAGATTCATTAAGTTTTCATTTTTCTTCCCTTAAGAGTACCCTTTGACAACTCCTATAAATGTGACAACTCCTTCACGCCAACAACAATAACCGCAAGATGAAGCTGATTCGGAGGTGCCTTGTTTTTGCTTAAGCGCCATTTTTGCGTGCGCCGCGCTTGCCGCAAGACTCCCTCCCACTAATTTTTCATGCCAAAAAAACACACACACCAACATTTTACAGGAAAAAGGACCCTTTTTGATGATTTTGTACAAAACACATTGGAAGTTTCGTTTTTTTCTCCATAAATGTCACACTTTGGGAAAGGATTAGTGTATTTCGGTAATTTGAAATCATTTTTGGCGTTAAGTTTTCTTTCTTCTATTTCGTTAGTAGACAAATAATTAGGTATAGATTTACATTTGAAAAATCTTTAACTTTTGGATAATCACGGAATATATTACAGAAAAGATAAAGGATGTGATTTTCGGAAGTAACTCTTATCTTTATTAAACTTTACGTTAGAAGAGTTTTTTAAATCCCTCAGCCCTTTAAAACTAGCCAAATTAAAAATTTTACTAAAAATTTGTTAATAATTTACATGTCAAAAAGCTCACGCACCAATCTTTTACAGAAAAATGAGTTTTTTAAAATAAAGTAATAGAAAACACAACAGCCCAACGTTTTACAGTTTTTTTTTCCCTGTACAAAATGCCAACTGTAAAACGGATAAATATGCTTCCACAACTAAAGCAATCATATAAAAAGCTTTTTATTATCCTTTATTCCACAGTGAATGCAAGTTCACAAACGAAAAATTTTCAACTCTTCATACATACAAAAAAGATGGGCTCTTACATTTTTTTAGTAAAAATTTCATTTATTTAGACTTTATAGACATAAAGTAATTTTCTTTTAAAATTAATAAAAGTAATGTTTAAATAATAGCATGCTTGTGGATATTTTATATAAAAATAATATATAATATTATAAAACATGCATACAAATTATAAAATATTTTTTTTTAAGAAAATAATAATCCGATTATCTCTTCTATTTCTTTCTAAAAAAGGGTAGGAGATATATTTTTAATGGTCCACGACAAAAAAAAAAAAAAAAAAAAAAAAAAGAATTTTTTTTTTTTTCTTTCACTCAAACATTACATCTTAATAAAGTTTAGTATATTTTTGCTATCAAATAGAATAGATTTATCCTAGAATCCAGTTCAATTCTTAACAATATACGAATAGGTATGATAACTGTACAATTCGTACATGCTACTATTTTCATACTAATTCACATTAGATGTCATATACTATTTCATCTTTTAGTTATTTCACAATAAAACAATTAAATTAAAAAAGAATTAAAATAAATTTTATACATGTATTTTACAGCTGTTAATGCAGTCACTTCTATTAATTCAGGACATGACAAAGAATGTACAATGAAACGTGCCGTGGGATATCATTACTTTAATCAATTTTTTTTCAGTGAACTTAAAACTTAATGAGAAAAAATTGGATAAGTTTAAAAAAAAAAAAAAAATGAGTTATATAAAAATAAAAATTCAAATAATAAAAATTGGTAAATAAAATAATAAAAAATGGATAAGTTGTTAAAAAACGAAAACCAAAATTCCACTAATATACTGCATTGAGTGGAAAAGAAAAATAAAAGAATGAACAAACTTATAGTAATATCAAAATGATGTGATTCCTTAAAATCACTCATTTAAAAAAAGGATGGAGGAAAACTGATTTTCGGATTTAATACAGGGCTTTAGAAACACTTAACCGGTTAAATTACAATCACTAAATTCCAGACATATAATAAGAGATGAATTCAATGAGTTTCTGAGAAAATAAACGCCTTTTATAATTCTACCTATTTAATACAATAAATAAAATTTACAAATAAATATTTTTATCTAACACGACTGTAGTTTAAATAACTCTTTTAAAAATAATAGAGCATCTTAAATTATTTATACAGTTAATAGCTCTAAAGCTGGGAAGATTTCAAACAGAATTCACAGTTCTAAGGATTATTAAAGGCATAAGTAAATAGCAATGAAGTACATCTCTTATTTGAACTGAAAAGTAATTTTATTAGAAAAGAGAAAGTAAAGAAGTAAAAATAAAATTATGCGCATTACAGATACTTGTTCCATGAATTTATTGGAATTATTTTATTTCGAGAAGGAGATGCTCTTCATTCATTCAGCTATTCATTCCAGGAGAATAAAATATTCCTTCTCCAGAACTTTTAAATTCTAGACATTGATCTCATTGATACTAAAGTACTTCTCCTCTTTCCCCAAGTTTGAAAAGGCCTTTACAGAAATAGTTTTTTTTTTTAATTCAGGAGGTCAAGACAAATTTTCATTTGACATTGTTATAAAATGAGCATTTCCGCGATAAAAATGTTTTTGATTCCTAATAAGTTGGGATAAAAATTGGATTAACACAAGAGATTACATCATTATAATAACGATGCAGCTCTTTTTAAAATTTCATTTATTAGAAATACAGGCGGATGAAATAATAATAATAATAAAAAAAAAAAAATCGTTGAAACTTCAAATCATGTATTTTAACTTTATTCTCTGAAAAAAAAAATTGTAAACTTGAATAAACAAAAAATGATTTTAAAATATTATTTTCCATTTCCTTATTTATAATTTTTTTATATGAGCAACTAAAAAGGTTTAGAGGCATATTTAAGAATTACCTTATTTATATCAAATAATATCCAAAAACGTATTTGATTTGATTTTCTTTATTATTATTTCACTGAATGTACTTATCCCATAACTATCTCTTTTTGGCATAAGTAAACATGAACTTTATTGACAACTTATGCAAATAATCTTCAACCTTATAAAATAATTGTATAGGTGATTACAAACAAACATAATAATGTGATTATTGCCATATTATCAAATTAATAGTATGATCATCATTACATACAGTATCATTGTTTACAGTATTTTTTTTTCTGTATTGTTTTTCTAGGTGACCCCCCCCCCCCCCCACTTCTGAAAATGGCATGGTCTTAGTTTGAAGATAGTCTTACATAGGAATTAAGTCGATTATCATAAGTTAAAAATGGCTAGGATTTAAAAAAAAAAAATTAAAAGAAGTAAAACTTTTTTTTTCTATTTTGATTTCATTTGGGTTTATGTCGCTTTCAGATTACTCATTTTTGTGGTCCTTCATACTACCGCCTTAAACAAGCAACAAACTGCAGTGCCTCTGACGAGGAAAAAGTGAACCATCTTCCACAAAAACAGAGTGGACGTCGCGTATCTGAGTCCAGATTTTCATCGCGCCATACTTCTGAACCAAATATCTGATAAGAGGAGGGGAAAAAAAGTCTCTAATACCCAATGACATTGGATTTCTCGGTGGGGACTCATCAAAAAGCGAACAAAACACAACATGCTTTAGGATATCAGAAACAGTTTATTTTCTAGGAGCGGATGTGCAATGTCTGATGTCCTAAATGGATCATTTTTATTTATTTAGCGTTTTCATCATTTACTTATTTTTTTTTTCTTCAACCGTTTCGCCGGAAAGACGCCATGTTTAATTATACCGACAAGCGTTCTTATGAAATATTCCTTTTATGCACATCCCCGGTAATTTGTTTGTCGCTCTATTTTTGCGCTTTCTTGGGCGAAACGCAAAGGGTTAAAAAAGGGGGAGGGGAGAAAAAAAGCACGCACCGCGAAAGAGAGACAGAAGGAGAGAGAAAACGGTCGATAATTCGGGAGCGCTTCGTAAATGAAGGAGCGGGATTAGAATATATACACGGCGAAAAAGGAGGGGGGAATAAAAAAGGAGAAAAAATAAAGGGGGAGGAGGTTAAAAACGAGGAGTCCATCGATCTACATGTGCGTGGTCATCGCGTTGCGCATTCGACCTCTCCCCCCCAACCCTTTCCACGACGTTCTTTTTGCTTTTTTATCACCTGCGATGTGAAGAAGACGAAAGGCCGAAGAGAAGAAGAATGGGTTCTCTTCTCGCAGGAGGAGGTGCAGCAGAACAGGACTTCTCTCCAAAAAGAACCCACTTCCTTCAACCCTTTACCTCCTCACTCTCTCACAAATGGCGGAGGTTAAAAGTATGGCGCTCTGCGTAGAGAAAAAAATAAAAAATAAAACGGTAATAACAAATAAAAAAACG
The DNA here is from genome assembly GCA_019974015.1 of Nephila pilipes. Classification (NCBI taxonomy): domain Eukaryota; kingdom Metazoa; phylum Arthropoda; class Arachnida; order Araneae; family Nephilidae; genus Nephila; species Nephila pilipes. The sequence continues at coordinate 530,084 of BMAW01027786.1, forward strand.
CGCGCGGTGGAAAAAAAGGAATCCAAAATGCGGAGCAACGCGTACATAGCAACGTCACAGGGTATGACGATGTGTGGCGCCATCTAGTGGGAGCGTTCAGCGTGCTTAACCCTTTCAGCCCTAATAACTTCCATGTGCTCATGGTTTGGAACCAAAGGGTTAACCGTACTCTAAATGTAAAAGGAAAGAGTTTTGATGAAATGAAAAATTCGGAAAGGAAGCAGTTCTGATAACAGGGGATACTCTAAAAGTTGTTTTTGCGTTTTAGTTTGACCGTTCGTATCGAATTTCTCTACTCTCTTTCTCCAGGTAAAAAAAGTTTCGGGATGGGGAGAGAGGAACGGTAGAGAGGGCTGAGAAGAAAACAAATACATCGAGAGGGCGCTCGCTTACAGATGAAACAACGTGAGGGCAGCAGCTTCTGGGGGGATTCTTTGGCATAAGCTTTACAAATCTGTTTTGAAACTTTTGAGGAAAAGTTTGCCGAAGAAAAAATTTTTTTGACTGAAAAGCGACGACTTAATTATTAAAATTTTTAACTTCCGTGTAAACTTTAATGTAAAGAGATACGCTCCGACAGATACTCAAATTTGCTCGCGAATTTTAGAGATAACAATAGAGTGTGTTTATAAAATGTTTAGAACTATTTTTTTTCATGGCAAATATTCTTCATGAGTTATTATTAAAAAAAAAAAAAGAAAGAAAAAAAAGATGCCATATATTTGTTAACTTTTGAAGTCAATTAGATTTAATTAAAAAAGAATTTTCTCGGTTTTTTTTTTAAATATGAAACAGGGGGAATTAAATTTTTTGTAAACGAACAAAATATTTTCTTACGTCTTTCTGTTGGTAAAAATTAAATTGTTTTTTAAACAAACATTTTATCATAAAAGTAAAAATAATTTTTGATCCATAACAAAAATTATACATTTGAAAAATATGTCTACAATCAATCAAATAAAAAAAATGTTCCCTAAGATTGAAAATAAAATAAGAAATTTATAAAATATTAAAAAAGAAAGAGAGAGAGAGAAAATAAGTAAAAATTAGATGAAAAAAGAATTATAATTTATTTTACGTACAAAAATAAAATATATAGAAAATTCACTCTAAAATGTAAACGTCACAACAGTTACAAATGTACGTGACATAAAGTCGGTCATAGATAATTTAAAACTATTCATTACTTTTTTTAAACTAGAAAGAAAAGAGAGAGAAATGCGCTTAAAAACATATGTGAGGGAGAAAAGTTTTAAGAATTTGATATCAATGCTCCAAAAAAACTTTTAGACTTATTTATAGCTTTAATTAGAAACAAATAAAAAAAAAAATACATTAGAGAGCCTATAGACAATTAGAACTGCGTTGAACAACATGATTTATCGTTACGAACAAAGATGACTACTGTTAGTAGACTATACCATTAATTAAAAAAAATACTCTGGTTTACAGGAAACTAAGGATTGAATAGCGCCCTTCCCTGTGAGCTGATATGTGACCGAATCCATTTCTAATGACAGTTTTTAGAAAAGCACACAGCCAAAATGTCTTATTTAAACTTTGTTTTTAGTTTAATCACATGCAGACTTTTAAGCATTACATGTTTATGTTATATAACATAAAATTTAATCAGAGAATAATTAATAATTTAGAAAACAAATCTGAAAAGCAAACGAATCAGCAGTACAATGTAAATAAGGGTATTAAAATGTAGATACATGATACGAAAGCGGGGGAATAAAGAAACTCGAAATATAAGTCACAGTAAGTAAATATGAGAATAAAAATACGTAAGAGAAAAACTAAATATGCAAATGATCCAGAATAAAATTCGAAAAATAATACACAATAAATAGAGAAATCGGAATATTTTGAAAGCAATATACCGCTAAAAAATTATTTTTATTAATTTCAAAAAAATTATACAATTTCAAGTACAAAGCATTTATCAAGCGAATTACTGAAAGTCTCTGTTGCATTTATTTTCTAGAGAAATAAGTATCCTTCAAATTTGCATGCAACACATAAAATTTATATAGGTTTTTTTTATTAATATATAAATTTCAACTCGCTTTCTTCTATCGGACATTTTTGGAGTCTAACAACGAATTGCTTTTTTTTTTATTTATACATTATTCACGCATGCTTGCTTATTATAATTAAATTTTTGTGTTGACTGCAGCAAATACCAAGGGGAAATCGAGATATTATTCACAACTTCCCTCAGAGAAGGAGTAGGAATTTTCTAAATATCCAGAATTTCGTCTTTAGAGAAATAATCTTCAAACAAGTACTTTTTAAACTGAAGTTTACATTTTTAAATTTTATTTTGTGCGTTTTTTTGGTATTGTTTTCTCTTCAAAATGATGGTGAAATATTTAAACTCTGATATTTTTTTTTTTTATAAATTAATTTAATTTTACATAAGATCATAGCTGACGCAACTAACCTAATTCTTCAGAGGTTGCACAAAGAAAACTGAAGTGGGAACCAGTTTTCCTGTTAAGTTAGGTCAGTTCAAGTAATCTACATAAAAATATCATTGTTTAATACTTCAAATCTAAAAGATTTAATGAGAAAAATCTAGGATTTATTTTAAATTGCTTTTCAAGATTTATTAAGAACAAATTTGATATTGCTCGAACAAAAGCTCAAAAAGTTAAAAGTAATTTAATTCAACAACTTAAAACAGATGATTTGTAGCACAACACGAAATAATGTTTCTGTTATGAAACTACAAATGAAAATGTAAAATAATTCTATTTTGAATTCTAGATTTAATTTAGATATGATCAGAATGCTTACAGTTATTAAAAATGAAAAGTTAAACGGAAAGACTATCAAAATACAAATATACGATATCATATAACATGCAAAAACTAATGAAATTGCTAAGTTTCAAAATAAAATTATCGTTGTCTATTTACCATATTTTTCAAATAACTTTATTTAATAAAATGAACGGACAATGATTTTTTAAAACTTGAAACAAATATAAAATTATATATATTTATGAAAATATTTGATTAGAACAAGTACAGAAATAAAAATTAAAAATCGTTTTATTTCAAGAAATATGCTAAAACTGAAAGATGATATCCAAAACTCGTTTGTAAAAGAAAAATGCCTATACTAACAAAAATTAATACACTAAATAGAAATAAATGGAATTATTTTAAAAGAAGAAACTTTTAATTGAATTCCTCAACTTCTTTGCGAGTAATGGAAAAAAAAGGCATTTCTCAGTCTTTTCAGAAAATTTTATAAGCATTTAATGCTTTTCGGTACCCACAGCTCTCAAAAACTGCGCTTAATTTCTAAATTAAGTCATGACAATTATTTTAAAAAATTTCACAATTGTCTCAAGATAAAATTTTCATGTAATTTGACCACTTCCATATAGAACGAAGAAAAATATTAAATTAAGTAATTAGATAAAAAAAAAACAGTTGTTTTAGAAACATCCATCTTCTAACAAATTTGGAGAAATGAAGTAGAAAAGAAATTTTATGAAAGACAGTAACGGCGAAACAATTAAAAAACAATGAATTTGAAATTCAAGTAAACAATTTTCGAGAGGAATACTGACATTGAAGCAAAACATTTCTTTTACACTGATTTATTTCAATGGAAATTGAAAACTAAACAATGCTCAAACCAATTAAAGCCATTGACTTGAAATAGAAAGAAATAAATTAATATAATGATTCACTAGTATTGAAACGAGAATTATGCAAATCAAAAAATAAGAGACAATTATAAATTGTCTCCAGGGAAAAGATGTTTTGTTACTATCAGAGATGTTTCCATCGACCGAATAAAATGTTATGCAAAATGTATCATTTTTATAAAATTATTAATACACTGATTTATCTGTTCAACAATTTCATACGATTTTCACAATTTTCGAAACTGTTTTTTTTCGCAATACATTTGCTACAAGTTGTTTTATAGAGAATTATTATATGTTCCATTCAGTATACATACATTATATATATATATATATATATATATATATATATATATATATATAT
>BMAW01027786.1:534517-595274 GCA_019974015.1 Nephila pilipes
ATTTCACAGATAAAATATTCAAAGATATCTATGGATTTCTTACTCATCTAAAAAACCGAACGTTAGCAACATAACATGGGAGAAAAAAAAAGAAATAATAATACTTTCAATTGATATCAACAACTGTTATACTTAAAATGATAAAATTTTACATTTGAATAATTTATGCCTATTTTCTGCAATGATATCTATACTGATTAAAAAATTTTGTTAATGTGAAAATAACATAATCTAGAAGAAATTAAAAATTACAAGAAAGAATCATAACTCATAATGAGACTAAGAAGAAAATTTGTATACTGCTCAATGTATAACATATATATAGAGAGATATGTAAAATCTTTTCGGTAAAGTTATCCAACCATTGAAAATAAAATACAAATGAGACGAATTAATATTCTCATAACTAAAAAACTCTTTTCCACGAAATGTAAAATTTAAATTTATCCCTATGCTTGATGTATACTGATTTATAACAAAATATTTACATGACCTTCTTGTATAAGTTTTACATCTTTTAAAAAGTTTTTTTTTACTTAATACTGGCCATTCTTCATTATATTACATTTTATTTATTGTGGAAGGCATAAACCAATTAAGCGATTAATTTAGTTTTAAACACATTAAATACAGTTGCCTTCATTTTGATACTAGAAATATGCTGATAAAGAATTAAAATTATAAAAATTCAACTTTAGTGGATGAGAATAAAAGGTAAAACGAATATCTAAAAATATTTAAATCATTTCATCACCTGTTTCATCACTTTTTAATTTTAACATTCATTTGTGATCAGTACATATGTTAATTATTTTGATACATTTTCAAAATCTATTATTCATTAGTGGTACTCTTTCATCAAATAGAAGTCCATCTTAATGTAATTTATTCCTTTGTAAAGAAAACCTTTTCTCTCTCTCTCTTTCCATTTCATTAAAAGATAACTGAAACCCATTTGAAATTTTCGCTGCGTTTTCAGCGTTTTATTAAGGTTTCGATATTCGATGGTTTAAAGTTTACTTTTATATGAGACGCAATATTTTAAAATTTTATATAAAACTTATGGTTTAAATATTGTTATTATCGTACCAAAATATCAATTCTGACACACACACACATATATAGTGACGTATACGGGGGGGGGGGGGGCGCAAAGGGACATATACACTCCTGAAGATTTTCTCTCGTTGAAATATTTCAGGATAATTCTTTTATTATAGTACTATAGATGCTCTAAATTTTAAACATATGAACTTTTTAAATTTTTAAGAAAAATTCAGTTATATTAATTAATTAAATTTTTTTCATTACGTATATAAAAAGGGATTTCAACTAAGCCGATTCCTGAGAAAAGAATAGAAAAGTATTTGCTGTCTCCGAAAGAGTAACTGGTACAGTGTTTGTAGACGAAGAGAGGGAAATGCATCCTTAAAAATACAAATTTTATTCTCATCGTATCTTAATTACTTAAATGGTGCTTTAGTTTTTGAATTTTTGTCACTTGATAAAGCTATATCAATAACTGAACAATTTTAAATAGGGGAAATAAAATTGATATAGCGTATTATTTACTTTTTACAAAGTGGCGATTCTGAACTAAAAAATCGCTTCTGTCATGGGAATGACGATGTGCAAACCCCAATATATAAATATATATATATATATATATATATATATATATATATATAAGTGAATTAATTAAAAGTTAAATATTTACGTGAAGCGTTTAATTAATAATGGCCTTAACCAAATATTATAATGGATATCACTACTTAATAACTCCAAACAATATATAGGGTTTAATTCAATGGATTCCGATTCCAGTAAACTTTTAGAAACGGAATCCGGGTCAAATATGCACTCTTAGTATACCATCTCACAGTTGCTAGAACCAATATATAGTGTTCCTATGAATCTCTCCTATCTCCTCTATCCTATTCACTACACTTTATATATAGTAAAGTTAATTTACATATGTCACGATTCTTTCTCAGGCAAGGGTCTCATATCAAATAACGTGGTAATAAAGTAGCCACACATGTTGTTTAAACGAGTGTGAGAGCCCATTACTACTTAACGAGGAGGTGGAAATTTGAACTTATGACTCAGTTATTAAAACTAAAAAGTTGAATTTTTTTTTTTTAAATATATAATTATAAAATAGGACATCCGTTTTAAAACATTTTAATCGGAAAATTCTTCAAAAACAATCAACCATAATAATCAGTTCCAAAATTTTCCTCTTACTAAAAAGATACAAATTTGCCCTTTGTCTTATTTGTGGATAAGACAAACTGTTGTTTTAGTTAAGAAATTTAGGTATTTTTTCAGTAATCGGCAAATAAAATAAAGTCTCTTTTATTGAACAATAATACAATACATAACTTTTTATTTATTTAGTGTAAGTTGCTTCTTTTTGTTCTATTATTTCTCAATTTCACATCCTGAACTTTTTTTTTTTTATCTCAGAAATACGAGTATTTACAACTAATTTTTAAGGATATGAATAAAATAAAATACATACGGAATTATAATTGAAGGTGTTTGTTTTTTTTTTAATTTTAGTTCCGCAGCTGGCAGGATGTGCTATTGTATCAGCGAAAACAGAAATAACTTCTTGCGAGAGAAATTATTCAAACATAAAAACACACACTCACCAAACAGGATTTGATATCTTCCAAGAACGAGCAATGGGAATTTGAAAATAGATGGACACATTTGCAATGCTTTAAACCGCAAAATTATTCATAAAAATATTTGCCAAAGTATGCAATGCAAAAAACCTTAGTCATTATTATTGGGTACAGAGTAGATAAATTTGAATCTAATACCAATATATAAACTCCAAATTTAATTAATTTATTAAAGTACTGCTGATTTTTAATAAATAAAAATCGGTGGAGTTTTATCTGATGTTAGTTTTTAGAAGCAAAATTTTAATGCAATTATCTCACGAATAAACTTTGTAAGAAATCAACAAGGAACCGTATAAAAAGAGGTACCAAAGAATTTAGGTTCATTTTACTATTCATATATTTTTTTCAAACAGATCTTTGGTATTGATTTAAGATTTATATTCAAAGAAAATTAAACTAGAATCAAATGAGAAAAAAAAATATATTTCGAAAATATAATTAGCTCTCTCTCAAGTAAAAACGGCACAATCATTTTTCTGAATTATATCATCCGTTCAGAATTAAATTTCACATTCTTTTGTATATACATAATTTTACTTAAACCATATCAGATACGTAATTACGAAAGAATAGTTTAAAATTTTATTTGTAATAATATTGGAAATAGTTATCGTAATATAAAGCTCAAGAGTATATTTTATTATTTTATTAATAAACCACATTTGAATTAATGAGTATAAAGCAAAATTTTAGTTCAGAATCTAACATCTAAACTTGAAAGCGTAAAATTGTTTTTTGAGAAAGGATAGGGAAGTGGGGGTATTCCATATCAATAAACATTTCTTACAAAAATTTCTAAAAAAACAATTTTTATCATATGTATAACATTTAGTCAAAATATCTGGAAATCGAATCAAATTGGTACAATAAGTGAGTCAAAAAAAAAAAAAAAAAAAAAAAGTAAAGTAATCGTTATTCACTTTTCGTTACTTTCCCGTATCAGATTTTTTGAAATAGACACACGACTAATACTGAAAAAAGTCTGGATCCCAATAATTATTGAATAGAAGGGGAGGGGGCTTTATATCATAAATATAAAATAAAAGACATCATGTCCCGGATTTTTTTTTTATCATACATACTTATTTGCTTGCATTTGAAGTCACTTGAATGCTTCCATTTGAAGTCAGTTTAAGAGTTGAACTATATCCTAAGAATTTTGAATTTTCATTCAAAAGGCTTTATTAAAATATAATACTCTAAATTCAAAATCATATATATATATATATATATATATATATATATATATATATATATAATATATATATGTGTGTGTGTATTTCTTTAAAAAGATGAAAATTAAATTTTTGCTGATAGAAAAGTGAATAATGTTAGATATTAAAACCATTCTCTGTGTTATTTAATTTTCTACAGAATAGTTCAATATATTACAATACGTAGCTGACTATGAGAAGTATTTTTAAAAATTTAGCTATTCTAATTGGTCCTCTAAGTCAAAAATTTCAATTTTCGTCGATCAATTTTTTGTAGTAAATAAATAACATTATCACAGACTTGATTGTATGTAAAATGGGTATGTATAACATCACGAACTATTCGTGGATCCTAGAATTTAAACACTTGGTACACACCATTACAAAACTTCTATTCAAAAGGAAAAAAAAAAAGAAAATTAAAAATAAGCCTAAAGAGCTTATGTAAACAATGGAACCAACGGATATAATTGCTAGTGCCTATTTAAACGTATAATCTATCTTATTTCATCAAACGTGAGTTTCACATCATTCAGCCGCAATGATTTAGTAACAGGAAATATATATATTGTAAGGGGGGGGGGAGGATATAATAATAAAGGTAGAATGAGCAAATGACCAGTTTCAATCAAGAAAATACTCGTAAGATAAACTGAGATCTCTCAGTTAAATAATAAATAATTGAAGATATTTAATGAGTATTCATTAATTCTTTATAATGCAAAATAAATTGTTAAAAAGGTTTTTGAACGAATGAATTAATACGGGAAAAAGAAAAACACACACCAGAAAATGAAAAAAAAAAAAAAAAAAAAAGTGAGGGCATCACACTGACTATGCGTGTTAAATAGGAAAATAAAAATTTCTTCCACAAGAATATAAGGTTTTTCCACAGAATCCATTTCAGAGCTGTCAGTTCCCTATTTGGCAAGGAATTAAAAAATTGACTAAAACATCAGATTTAGGATGACATAAAACGTTTTTTTGAAATGAAACTGATTGATAAAACAAAAGTCAAAGAGAGACCGAAACTATTAAGTTGTTAGAAATTTTTTTTAAAAAAAAAAAAAATCGGTGTACAGAAAATTGCTGAGAAGAAAAGTAAAACGTTTTATGTTAGAAACATATTATGTTCTTAAATCGACAAATATTATGCAATGTAAATTGTTAAAAATGCTTTTTTGAAAGAATATATTGATATAAATCTGACGACAGATTTATTGTAAATTGGTACATTGGCGAAAATCTCAAAAAAAAAAAAAATCTAAAATCTAAAATAACATTTTTAAAAAATTTTCCCTTCGTATTTTAATGAGAAAAGAAACCAGAAAGGGGGGCCCCCCCCGGAGAGAAGGAGAAGTAAGGACATCAAATTGACTATCAAGTATTAAATAGGAAAATAAAAGTAACCTGAAATTTCCTTCAAATGTCTTTAAGGTCTTTCCATTAAATCTACTTTAAAGCTGACACTTTAAAAATCTACTTCCCTATTCGGTGAGAAATAAGAATTTGATTGAAGAACTACATTCAGAATAACATGACAAGTTTTTTTTCATAACGAAATTGATTGATAAAACATTAGTCAGCGAGAGAGAAAGACCAAAACAGTTAAGTTGTTAGAGATTATCTTTTTAAAAAAAAAATCAGTGAACAGAAAATTGATGAGTAGAAAAGTACAACGTTTTACGTTAGAAACTAGTAATTTTCTTGAACAGATAAGTCAGTTCCCCAGGTAGTGAAGTGTTTCGAATATTCAATAAGTGAAAGGATGTTAAAAAAAATAATAAATAATTAAAAACAAACATCTATATAAATAAGTCTTAAGAAAAAGCAAGAAAACTCAGCAACAGGAAAAGTTGAGATGCATGCAAAAATCATAAAGCCAAGAATACACAGAAAATAAATAAAAAAAATTGAAAAAAGTTGAAAAGCTTTCATTCCAATAGTATCAAACGAGTTTTATTCTTACATCTCCAAAGGTATGAGCAATCGCAAATAGCACTAAAATAAATAGCTTCTACTTTGAATTATAACATAAAAATATTAGCATTAGATGAATAGGAAATTGAAATTATAAAAAAGGAGGCGACCAATGGAATAATCAGTAGCTTTCTGCTTAAAAGATGTGTAAATAGAAAATCAGCTCATTCGAAAGGCTCTCCAAGCAGTTTCTTGATCTGTATTTTTTTTTGGCAGCCGTAAAAATTAAAGCGGTCATAAACGAAGGAGACTTAAAATTAGGGAGTGGCAATATGAAAGGCTACAACGATTCGGAGGGAAATGTTCCTTTAGGCGATTTACTTTTTCGCCATTAAGGTGCTCGCTTTTGCCAAGGGAAAAAACCGCCATCCTATCTAATGACGATAAAAAAAATTAATTGGCTTTAGGAAATTTGTAAGTACAAGCAAAAAAGTAATAGCGCCCAATGAAAAAGCGAGAAAGATTTTATTTCAACTTTTTTAACCCACCTTCACAAATGACACATTCTCTATTTTATTTACACAAATAAGAAAAATAAAAATGGCTCTTTCAATGAGAACAGAATAAACAAAAATCTAATAATGGTTTGAAAAAATGAAAGCTGTTTATGAAATTTCTTAGCAAGCCACACTTAAAATTAATCGCTCTTTTTATATGTTTCGAGTAAAAAGCGGCCACGGAAGAATAGACTGCAGCAAATTAAAAAAGGTTTTATGCAAATAAGCAAAGGCACACATAAATTATATTTATAGACATTAACGTAATCTCGAATTCTTCGGTTAAAAACAGCATCTTTTTTCCCCAGAGAAGAATATGAAATGTACAAAAATACTGGATACGTTTCATCACACTCTTTGCAGATAATTTTGAGTTTAGTATATTATCATCCAATCGTCGTAAACAGAAAATTATAAAGCATTTTTCTCGGGCCTTTAATTTCGGTCTTACATTTTAAAATAAAAGCTCCCAATCAAAAGTATACATTGAAATATAAAAAGCAGAAATCTCATTGTAACCGCAAACTCAAGTTGGGGTGCACGTAGCGAGAAAGGAGGGAAAAAAGTGCTTTATGCAGATAAAAGATGGCAATGGTTAAAAAGCGAACGAACGAGTGCATTGTTTTACTTTTCCATATTAGCACTGATTCAGGTTGCTTTCGTTAATTAGAAAACGTAAAACAATTCATTACGCAAATAAATAAGTTAAATCGTGCGGAAAAAGTGCAACTTCCTTTTGAATTCCAAACAAAACAACTTAGGTGGCATTTTTATCGAAGACTTACTAATACAGGACGTAAACAAAGGGCCTGCTTCATAAGAGTTCTTGAATCAGAGGGAAATGACGAAGACTCCTTGAAGAATGAAAACATGTCGGCTCACTATGGCAGCAAGCCTAAAAGCCGACTAACAACCTCTCGAAGGTAAAATCAAGAAAAATCAAAAACCCACGTAAAACTTCACGGAAGCATTTTCAAAGCTTCAAACGATATGAAAGGGGTGGTGTTAAAGGTTCAAAGGAGCAAAAAAGTTAAATATGATGACTACTTATGTACTTTATAATCGTATTTCATTTATTATGCACGCATACATCATACATTTATATATATATGCGTGTGTGTGTGTACATAATAAATGAAGTACGATTACAAAATACACACACACAAATATATATATATATATATATATATATATATATATATATATATATATATATATATGAGAGAGAGAGAGATTAAGTTAGTTAATGTTTAGAAACGAATCGAAAAAATGAATGTTTATATTTAAAAATAAAATAAATACGTCTGAATGAAAAATATAATAAAATTGCACTTAGTTGTATTAGATATGTCATAATATAATAGCAAGAAATTAAAAATTAAGTACACAGTTGATAAAAACCATAGTTATGAATCAGTTTCCCAATTTTATTCTTTTCAGCAAACTGAAAGTTAAATAAAAGTATAAATTTAAAAATATAAAATATGGTAAAAATATTAGAAACACTTTTTGCTTTTTTTTTGGTAGAAATACTAAATAAAAAATAAATTATTTTGAATCAAAAGATCTAAGAAAGGTTTTCAATTATTTAAGAATACCTTTTAAACTAAACGTTTCATGAATTTTAGCATTTGAGGTGCAAGACTTTGATACGCACAGATATGAAAGACACCACCAATGATTACGATTAAATATAAAATCTCAGTTATGTAATAGATCAGAGAGGAAACATTTGATTTTTGTTATAGCTGCAATGCATGAAATTTGATAAATATTAAAAAAAAAATTTAATGATAAATATATTATCGTGAAATAGAGAGGGTAGGGGGAAATGGAAACATTTTTTCAGAAGTATATATCAGTACACAAAATTTTAAAATAAATATAAAACATAAATATAAGGAATGGACATAAAGATATTCATAAGAAATTAATAATACCCACTCTATAAGTAAACGTTTATTATTTCTATTAGGAGTTTAATCACATTCATTAAGAATTTTTCTATTTAACATTAAAAAAAAAGGGGGGGGGGAACGCGACACTTATAAAAATTTCAAATCTTCTCAGTAACATCTAAAAAAAACTAGTTAGAATAAATCAGTTAAATAAATACTGAAAATTAGTCGAATAAATATTTTCGAGAAAAATGTTTACCCTTTTATTAGATTTATTAATGCCTTAAGCTTCAGAAATGGGAAATGAAGAAAAACAGTTTTAGAACTCATTATGTATATAAAGAGTTTGAACAAGAAATCTGCGAAGAATTAAATCAAAGGTATATATAGCAGTTTAGTTGTTTAAGCCTTAAGAATTTTATGAAGGATAAAATCCAAACGATACATATATATGTGTGTGTGTGTGTGTAGCCCCTCACATTTTAACATTATTACAATAACAAGATAACTACCAACTTTTCCAAAGAAATCGATTCTACAACAAAAATTAGCCTTGGCATAATGTTTTAAAGAACAATAAAACATATCCAAGAAAACACTAGTATTTTTAAAGAGTGAAACGACCGATAGATTTGCATTGTTGGTAGCATCCACGGTTTAAAAAAAATTGGGAAAAAAAATCTAAATCTTTCCCAGCATTTTTGCCAAAGGCGACAAATAAAATGGAAAACTTCAACGTGGGTTTGAGTAGCTTGAAATAGCCCAGGATTATTCTGGCCGGGAAACGATTCAAAGAGATGCGAAGGTTAAAAGACACGGCAACTACAAAAAATAACACCAACTACATCAAAATAGTCTATCAGCTGAACTAACAGAAGGTTTATCGATGATAGGATTTTAATTTTTAAACAATACTAAAATATTTTTTAAGAAAAATATTTAAAAAAAAAAATCAACGATAAGAAAAATGTACAAGTGATATCCAAATAACTGACAAAAACAAAGATCTCGCCTCTATAACAGTATTGAAAAAAAAAGAGAAGCAATATGGTTTTTCTTCCCCTGTAAGATATGAGAAAATTGAAAACATAGATGTGAGGTTTTTTTTTTATTATTATTGATGATTAGTCCGGTTTGAATAAACTCAGGGGTATCATTAGAATACGAAATACTTTAACAAACACTGAGTCATTTGAAAAGGTAAACAATGAGCTACAAACTCTAACAGAAAATAAATAGGTGAGAGCAATGTTTTAAAGAAAAAAAAAAAAATCAGATTTCTCAAACTGAAGGCGGTTTAAAGGAGTAAAAGTCGCATGATTCAATTGCAACTGTATATTTTTCATTATTTTTTTTTTATCGATATGAAAATGAAAAAGTTTAAAACCGATTAATTTAAACTATCAAAATACGTCTTTCATAGTAGGTCTTTGTACGCGGTTTTACCAATCGCGACGCTTAAATTACTTTTATATTAGAAGAATGAGAGATTTTTCATTCACGTTAACTAGAAATCTGTATTAAACTGTTGTATAAAACTATTTTCTGAGTTCAAAACACATGTTGAAAAATATAAATTCTCGTAAAATCAGATTAAGCCAGTAAAGGAAGAATTAGTCGAATTTTCAAAGGAGAACTATTTTTCTTATTAAATTAAGATGTATATTTGATGCATTTCCAAATTAAGTATTATCATCACAACAATTTAAAAATTAAGAGTCAAAAGTGTTGAACGATACTTGCGGTCAGCAGTATCAGGTTTCCAGGACGTCTATCAAGATTTTCACCGGTAGCATTTAAAAGAATATGTCCCCCCCCCCCACAACAAATCACATGAAGAATTGAATTAAAGTCAAAATTTTTGTCCCATGAAATTTTAATAAGTAAGATACCCATCTGAATTTTTTTTATACCAACAAAAATATAATCATAGTTTAGGTAACATATTCTAGTCGCAAACCATCTCATCATCAGGTATAAGAATTGAATTACAAATTAAAACATAACAATTGCGGAAAGTTATTTATTTGATCAGGACAATGGAAATTTTAAAATAATGAGGCTCGTGAATCCCATATTTTTTACAACTTCAATAATATAGCACACATTTCCTCTTCATTCTTCCACATGATTTACTAATAGAAAACTTTTAAAGGATGATATTTACCCGTTAGATATTTGAAAGAAATTTTTCATATTTTGATTATCACTATTTAATTATTTTGTTTGCTATTTAATTAAAATTACCTACCCAACTTGAGATAACAACAAATAAGGGAATTAATAGCTCTCAATATTTTCGGTAATTAACTGAAAAATTCATTTTGGATTTTCAAAATAAAACTTAGAAAAAATATATCAGTGTTCTGGATAAATCTGTAACGTTGTCTATTCATGAACCTTTCTTTAACTAACATATGAGTTTACTTTCTGATTTTATATTTAAATTTCCAACTCCTTTCCAAAAAATTGAAACGGGATCCACGAAAATTAGATAAACGTTAGAAGTGTAGAGATTGGATTTAAGGAAATACATTAAAAAAGAGATGGAGAGTTAAATATAGAGGGAGAGATGAGAATTAGTAGCGAGTAGTCGTAGTTGACGCATGACAAAAGTTGCAGAATCGGTAACAGATCGACTTTGATTAAGGATCTCCAGTAAAGTGATTTTTTATGGAAAGAAATCAGGTTCCCCCATCCGAACCTTCAACCTTAGGGATATTACTTGCTTGAACCCAAGCAACATGCTAAGCACAAAATTTGAACATTATTCCAAGTTATAACTTCAACGTGTTGAGGATTAATACACTGAAACCGAGAGAGTAATATTGCTATTTCATAACTCGAGTATCAATAAACTGTGTTATTTATTAGACAGTTTATCATTTAATTGCGAACTTTAGTGACTATTCAAATTAGAAATAATGTTCATAGAATTCAATGAGAGGGAAGCCTCACAAATTCTTTGACATCATTCTGGCATACAATTTCATTTACCCTCCAAAAATTACTAAGCTCAGGAAAATGAAAAAAACATTGAATTAAATACCATAAATTGAGAAACTAACTTCTTCAGAGAACGTCTCTATTCTTACGAAATATTATAACACAAGCCCTCACACATACAAACATAACTTCATAATAAACACAGACTATAAGAATGTCGAAAAGTGTTGAAAATATCCTGTTAAAGAATGGGGGGGGGGGGCTCATAACAGGAGAGTCAGTTACCAGCCACATTGGCTAGATTCCTTTTTTGATTTTTTTTAAAATGATACTTACTAACTATTTAATATATGAAATAGATTTTTTGTTATTACTCATATTTAAAATTATGAATAATAATATTGAACTCGTATATCAGTATCAGTTGGGAAATGTTAATAAATTAGTCAATATGTAGTTATCAATGCAACGTATTCCATCAATTTTTTCTACTTTTTTATCTTGTGGCGTAACACAATTTAGTCAATAAACAGCTCATTTCATACATATATGATCTACAAGAAAACATTTTGAATTTCTACACCTTTGAATTGTTGCAAGAAAATAAGAAACAAGATGACTGCTAAATATAGATTAATTTATTATCTTACTGAACACACACACACAAACTCTCTCTCTCTCTCACACACACACACAAACTCTTTCTCTCTCACACACACAAACACACACACACTCTCTCTCTCTCTCTCACACACACACATATATATAATGAAAAGTCTTAATAGAAAAATTAGGTTTCATTCTGTCACAAGTGTGAATTATGTATTTGCATACATTTTTTAAATATTCTGTGGTTATTGAGAATATCTACTGCATCCCAACTTTAAATTTTCATAATAAACATTCATTATATCTTTTGTCCTTCATTTGGATTAAACAAGCGTTTCTTACAATAAATGTGAATTTGATCATTAAAAAAAAGAAAGAAAGAAAGAAAAGAAAAGTAAACTATGCGTTTTAAATGATTCCAAAGAAAAAACTCTTACAGGTTTTACAATTTACATCCCTTGTGCTTCACATGTTTAAGACCAAAACATATGCATTTTCTTTGGAAAATTCTATTTTAACTGAAAGTATAAATGACTATAAATTAGTTCAAAATGTATAGTCACTCCACCAAGGAAGAAGAAAATAAATATATTTCATTCATTACAATATCACGCTTATTCTTTTTCAAGGGAAAAAAGAAAAAAGAAACCTGACCGCACAAATTTGCTAAACTTCCGAAAATAATAATAATAATGGAAAAATAATAAAAGTAGCACATGTATTGTCGATTTTTCGAGCTCATTCATCACCTTCCATCAGCAAGAAGTGCTTTACGATAAAGGCTATATTCCGTGAAAGGATGACGTCATGAAATGACAGATTCCATCCCCCAGTGTATGTCATAAACAGGCAATAAAGAAAATCGTGAAAAGGAAAGAAAAGAAGGTTGTGCGGACCCAACATACAAATAAATAGGCGGGAAAGAAAAAGGGGTGGGACAGAAGGGGGTAGTTGGTCACGCAACCCTTTCTTCACTGGCTATTTTACCTTCAAAATGACACGGTGACAAATATTTACGTTTAAATCGCACTTTACACGATCACTGTTCATGATGCATCCGATTTTTGACCACATGTTGAATTGTGGAAGACTTATTTGCACGTAATACAAAATTAAATGAAGAAATAATTCACGAGACAGCATTTGCTACAATTATATTACAGAAATAAGCGTAAATCGTTTTCGATACCAGAAAAGAAAACAATTTAATTTTCCTTTTACTCTATAATTTTATTTTAGAATGCAGGAGTTTTGATCAATGCTATCATTTTTTTTAATGTTTACATGAAAGTTACGATTTTATAACAAATGTAAAATTACGAGAAATTCAGTACATCATTAAACATGGAACAAACATATGAATGAAATGAATGTTTGATTCCCATAAGCTTCCAAACAACGAAAAAATGGTCTTATATGTTTCTTTTTTAATTTGCTAAACATTAAACTTCACTATTTTGTTTTTTAGCCACCCTCCTCGTAATGAAAACCATACAGAAACTTTTTATTTAAAATTAGGAAACTATTTTATTGATCTGAACATTAATATAGACTATTGCATCAATGCAGAATATTTTTTTAAGTAATTAAAAATATTCTTTAGAAGATTGTTTCAATATTACAGTAAAAGAATGACATACAAGATAGCTTTAAAACACTGAAATTAATTTAGTTTTATCATAAAATTCTTATGATAAAACATATTCAATCCTAATTCGCATGAAGAACATTTAAAATTACAAGTGAAGTAATTAAAATAAATTAAGTATATGGAGATTAACAATTTAAATCTTAGAAACAACTTTTTTGTTTTGTTTAATACCTAGAAGTTAAATCTTTCAGTGACTAACAAACAGGCGTGAAAGATCATAATAATGAAAGACTTAAAATAAATTATTAAAAGGTTTAAAAATCATTAAAATTTAACAATATAAAAAAAATTCTGTACCCAGAATCACACTAAAGACTTTATCTCCTTTATTTCGTATAGTTATTTTGTAGAGATATTTTAAATCACCTACAAATTTAGTTCTACATATTTGATACAGAATGTACAAAATAATAATCAGGATATAAACAAAATATATAATGCTCCATAATTGATTGGAAACTCAGTTTCCATTACAAAATATCGGAAACGCACATGTCGAGAAATAGAAGAACACGATCTTGTCTAAATGCTTGTTTGGTAAGCTAGTCACGTTTTCGACACCAATTAACTCTTTTTTTTTTTCTTTCATTTTCTAGGGTGGAAACTATATCTAAACACAAGCGTAGAAATACATTGGGGTTTAAAAACTGTATCATTTTTGCACTAATATCCTTTAAACAGGTCATTACCAATCTTTTTGACCCTTAATACGAATTGAACTTGCATTTTTCATGAAAAGTTAAATTGATAATTGTAAATATAGAACCAGAGATATTAAGAAGAGTTAAAATGTTATTGAAAAAACTGGGAACTGTTTAAAAGATGCTAAAAATACTATTATTTCTATTAAAAAAATATTTACTTTAATTCTTCGCTTTTTGATCTTATTGAAAAAATGTCATAGTTCAATTCGAAAGCAACAATCTACTCTAATTACAAATGCATATTTTTATTACACAGATTCAGTAAAATAAATCAATTTACTTTACAATAATATACAAGAAGGTTGAATAATTATTTATAATTTTAAGATTGTAATACCATAGTAATTGTTAATGTTTACTAAAAATGAATTTGCACCATAAGAATCACAAGTAATCAAGTATGTGTTCTGCGTGTATACATTACAATATTACATATTACTAAATGAAAGTTGTGTCACACCTAAAATACATTAAACACTATTCTGTGTACATATGAATAATTCGAAAATTAATTTCAAAATTGTGTGCATATAAAAATAATTCAGGAAAAAAAAAAAACCTTTAAAGCAAATCCCTCAGGGTTTTAAATTTAGATATGAGCATAAAGAGGTAACATCAAGCGTTTGAAAAATTCAATTAGTTAAGTTCGAAGAAGGCAGTAATCAGTACTACTGTACATTGAAATTATAAAAGACAGATGAATTTTTTTATGAGTTATTTGGAGAGAGTATATTTTACTCTAAGATTTTTTTAAGACTACATCCTGTACGAGGATGTTGCTCTTTTTTTACATTCAAAGCATTTTAGTAGCATTGCAATGATAAACAAAAAGCAAAAACTTTATACTTACATTCCCATAAAAAATAATAAATGATAACTATAATGCCTTTAGTACATGAATTGAGAATTTTAAATGAAAATTTACTTATTTCTCAGCCGTTATTTAAAATTCTTAAGTGAAACACAAATATTTAAGAGTTGATTTTAAAAGCATATAAATAAAGACCACCCTCTCCCATTGATACAAACCAACATAGAAATTCCAGATAAGATATATTTAAGATTCAAACACACCCAGTGCTCTTCAAAGAATAGGAATAATGAGGATAGAACCCAAAACCAACAAAACAGGCAGCACAGAGTAGCTTAGAAAAATGCTAATAAGGTCAAGAGAGGGGGAAAAAAACCAACTAGTATTTTGTACCACGAAATTTAAAACTCTTCCCTAACAGCTTATAAAAACAGTTCACTTAGCTAAGAATTAAAAAAAAAAAATTCTAATAATTTGCATGGTATTTTAATTTTCTTTTCCACTTTCAAGTTGTCATCTGATCCAACATTAACCATCAGGTCATCAAAGGAATATAGCAATCTGAAGAGACTACTATCTATCACTCATGATAATCTTCTGAGGTCAGATTTTGTACGTCGTCGCTTCATAAAACATGTTTATAGTACATGTATTAAAAGGAAGGGTTGCAAAAATACTTTGCATCAACAGTGAATAAAACTGAAAGTTTCTTAACACACACGTCATCACAAGAAGAGAAAGTTGACTTGCTTATCATAGTATCAAAAGCAGGAAGTTAATGACAGGAAAAGCAGAACATAGGATGGAGTATTGAAAAACATAAATAAAAAAGTATTTCTTTTAACAAAGTATCAACTACACAGTTACTTGAACAGTATGTAGTACTGAATCAAACCCACTGATAAAGCTAACATCATATAGAACCACCAACTTATAGCTTTGAATGTCCTTTTTTGTTAATTATTCATTTTTTTAAGTGTATTAAGAGATATTTTGAAAATTTTAGAAACTGTGTTTTTAAAGAGAATATAAAGAATGATTTAACCATATCAGGAACAAGATTCCATAATTTTTTTTATAGAAAATTGAAATAATTTTTTCTTCTTCAGGAACTGTACCCCAAAGTTTTTAAGATAAAGAAAATACATATTACAATTACTACATATAAATAAGATTCATTAATTTTTCCTCCGATCGTATTGTATGAAAAAAAAATGTTGGAACGAGTGAATAATATTTTTTTAAGTAATTGTAACTTTTAACGATCTAGTTAATCACAATAAGCAAAAAAAAAAAAAAAAAAAAAAAAATCCTCAAAAATATGTCCAGAGTAAAGCATTTTAATGAATGCAAAAGAGCATACAAGCAAATGTAATCAAAAGGGGGGGAGATACAATTTACTTTTATAATGAACTGAATTTTTTTTCAGAATTTAAAATATGAATATACTTCTTTTGAAATCTACACAAATAATATTAATTTCAAAAAAAAAAAAAAAAAAAAAAAAAAAAAAAAAAAGTTTAGTTTGTAAATGGTAAACAGAAAGGGGAGGCGGCGTTATTTCTATATCGTAAAACTAATTCTTGTTCGAGTAAAAATAGATTACATTTTTATTTAGCATGTGTATGGGAAAATAATGAAATATTCCAAACGTAAAATATGTGTCGTAAAACCAAGAATTTTTGTATAAAATTATAAGACATGTGGATTTAATATTTTGTATTTAATCCAATTTCTTTCCCACACATATGTCAATTTTAACCTTTTCATGGGTTTACTACTATAACAAAACGATGAAAGTAATTGTGTATTATCAATGTTTTGAAAGTCTTTTGATCAATGAACTCCCTATCTTTAAGGTAGTCAAATTTTTGTTTACAGAATTTAAAATGAAAAGCAAAATAACGAAAAAAAAAGATTAGTTAATTTCTTCACACTTCATATTTATTTTCGGTCGTTTCGAAATCGTCGTGATACAAAAAGACAACAATAAAACATTTTCCAATTTTCTTCATTTCAAACTTTAATTTCAATAAACAAACACACCAAGAGTCGTCTGGCATATAATTAAAGGAAACTGAGAACAAGTAAAACGGGTTTAATACTCGAAAAACCACAAATAAATAACAGCAATAGAATAGGAAAGATAACAACAATTCGCGACGGTAATGCAATCGACTTCCGAGGGATGAGGTCAAACTTTTTATTGTTTCTCTCATAAGTTGCAAAACCAGACGAGTTCAAGAAATCGA
The DNA here is from genome assembly GCA_019974015.1 of Nephila pilipes. Classification (NCBI taxonomy): domain Eukaryota; kingdom Metazoa; phylum Arthropoda; class Arachnida; order Araneae; family Nephilidae; genus Nephila; species Nephila pilipes. The sequence goes on from BMAW01027786.1 coordinate 551,776, forward strand.
ATACTGAAGAAGGAAAATTCAGACGGAAAATAAAAAAGAGTTTACACTTATAATTATAGAATTTTATAGTTGTATATCTCCTTTCATTTATATTTAATACGAAATGAATTTCTAAAAGAATCGTATTTAAAACGAGGAGGAAATACCTATCTGAAAATTGTTATTCAGTAAATTTGTTTGCATTATAGCTTTCTATATGTATACGTTACTGTTTGTAAAATGATCAGAGATGTTGTAATGTTTACTATTTTTAGAATTAAAGGAGATTATTTCCTCATCGAAAAAAAAAATGACTTCTACATTCACACTGGAAACACGAAATGGCACGAAAAAAAAAAAAAAAAAAAAAACCTTTGCATCACAGATTTATGAATTTATTTATGTTCATACGAGAGGGAGGCAGATACATCGAGAACAGCGGCTGACACACAAGTCCACTCCCTCTGGTGATTAGATAAGAAGTGACAAGACTTTTTTTCCCTGTTTGTTTTTACAGGGAAGTTAAATTAAGGATTGTACAGATCACATGGTAATAGATGTAGGAATCTTCAGGTATTTTACATGGTGACTAATTGGTAGTAGCGGAATATCCCTGTTAGTTCAGAGCGTGGGAAATGCTGATCTCAACATTTTTGAAAACCCTGTGATTACATAAATTAAAAAGAAAGAATGGGATCATAAAATAAAGACGATCGCATTACTATGGTAGTTAAAACATAAGATAAATTAAGAATTTAATTAAATTTAAGGGAAATCGTTACACACACACACACACACACACACATTATTACTACCACACATATATATATATATATATATATATATATATATATATATATAAGTAAGACTTTATTTTAGGTCTTATCTCTTTTCAGATTTCATTATATTTAAGAATGTTAATTTACTATTGTTAAAAAATTAAAATATTTTTTATAATTATATTTCTTGATATAAAGGTTTTAAAAAAATTTTAGTTGGTAGGATACGTAAACTAAAATAAATTTTATTTTAGTTTCGTAAAATCAACCATATGTAGTTGGGCGGTCAAACGCTTTCTTGATAAAAACATTATCGGGCCATATTGAAAGGATTATTAAAGAACTTCACTTTGCTTGCGGAGGCAAAAATTAAAACTCTTTTTTAAGTTAAAATTATTTAATAATATGTATAGATTATTTTTAAAGAATTGCGTTTATTTACTTTTGTTTAAATGATTTTTTTCCCTTTGATTATACTTCCTTTTTTTATATGTATTACTGTTTTGAGCTGCATTTCTGCTTATTTTTGGTTTCTTACAACTTTGTTATAAAATAATTCACTGAAGTGTGATGGATGGAACAGTAATATTAGTATAAACAAGCTATTCTCAGTCTCAAGCCTGAAGCAATATTAAAAAATTGCTATATCTCCGTTTTTGAACTTACTTTCTTAATTCTTTTCTCTAGAGAGATATGCTTTGTGGATCTTGGTAAGATTTTGAGCTTTGTTGTAATTTCTTAAATAAATGTTTTTGATTTTTATTTATTTTTATATTTAATAAGTATTCTTGAATATTCGTGATAACATATTTTCAGCAATTATAATGACAATTTTGCATTATAATACTTTGTATGCTTTAAATTTTAAAAAAACCTCTTGCTTTAATGGTTTTCTTATATTTTCTTATATGTTTATTTTAAATTTGTAATTTTTTTTAATTTACTAGTTTTAATATTAATTCATTTTAATTTTGGTATTTTTTTAGCTATAGCTTATAATATACTATGAAAGATATTAATAATTATATATATGTGTGTGTGTGTGGCGATTTCCATAAAACTAATTTAATTTTCTAAGTTTTTCCATTATCTAACGCAAAATTAAAGAGTCCATTCCTATTTTTTGATCCAATTCCAAATTATCCTTTTATTTAATAGATAACGCGCTCATAAAATCTGTTGAATCTACTTTACCGTAATCATAAATCTGTCAGAAATAATCAATACTTGATTGATTGACGTCATGTTAATCCCTCAGAGAAGTCCCTATAACTTGTACCACGTGATTTGGAAATATCCTTACCTACGGAATGAATTGATAGGTAAGAATTCTCTCTCTTCTTCGTAGACAGAGGAACTACGTCTCTTGCCTCATATTTTAATGATGTATATCATCTATTGCTTCTCTCACTCAGCAGAAATGAATAAACGATTTTAACTGCACGCTGAATTTGAAAATAGCCTTTTTTACACTTACATACACACACATATACAGGGGTTGGACAAAAATATGGAAACACCTTTTAAAAAACATGTTTCTTTGCTTAATATGGTGTAGGAAACCCGTTGGCATCCAAAACAGCTTGCAGTCTTCTCGGAATGGATAAATACAGTTCCTGTATGTGTGCCAAGGGAATATTATACCATTCTTCCTGCAAAACGGTGGCAAGTTCAGATAACGATGTTGGCGGTGGATAACGAGAACGCACTTTCCGTTCCAATGTAGACCACAAAGGTTCGATAATATTCAGGTCTGGTGACTGTGGTGGCCAGGGGAGATGGGACAAATCCTCCTCGTGCTCAGAAAACCAGCCCTGGACAATGTGAGCTGTGTGAACAGGGGCTTTGTCGTCTTGGAAGACACCATCACCATCGGGGAACAAAGTTTGTACCATGGGATGAACTTGATCTGCCAAAATGTTCACATAAGTCTTGGCAGTCATGTGCCTTGACACAGTTATCATGGGGCCAGCAGAGAACCACGATATGGCTGCCCAAACCATAACAGAACCCCCGCCATGTTTCACTCTTGGCAAAAAGCAGTCTGTATTATAGGCTTGAGATGGCGTTTTCCAGACGTAAACTCGGCCAGAAGTGGGAAACAATGTGAAAGAAGACTCGTCAGACCATATTACACGCTTCCACTGCCCTATAGTCCAGGCTTTATGACTTAAACACCACCTTTTCCTGTTACGGGCATTAGCATCACTGATGAGTGGCTTCTCAATTGCAGCACGGCCAGAAATTCCCTGTTTATGAAGCTCCCTTCTAATTGTTTTGGTACTCACAGGGTTCTGTAACAACATTCATTTCAGCAGTAACTTTTGCAGCTGTGGTCTTCTTATTTTTCGTCACAATTGCCCTTAATGATCGTCTGTCGCGATCACTCAGCACACACTTTCGTCCGCGCTGTGATTTAGCAGATGATGTTTTTCCGCTTTTCAAATATGCGGAATAAATCTTCGATACAGTACCTCTTGAAACACTAAACACCTCGGCTACCTTGCTTACGGAAGCACCTACCATACGTGCTCCAACAATTTGCCCACGTTCGAAGTCTGTTAACTCTGACATAATGCAATGACAACCTCATATAACAGTACTCCGACAACAACTGAACTGTTTAGCACATTTACGAAGTTGTATAGGTGGCGTTAGTAGTCAAAAACGCCTGCGCCACCTACATATTTCATTAAAATCAATCTTTCTTTTCAAACATTCATTTTACAAGGTGTTTCCATATTTTTGTCCACCCCCTGTATATATGATGCCATGATGCATGCAACGGATGCCGAATATTTAAAATAGAAATTGGAAGAATTATGCATTATATCGAATTTTTTTTAAAGAAAAACTTATACCACTTGTATTAGTTGATATATTTAGTATTATTAATTTAACCATTAAAAGCAAGCAAAAATTCAAAAGTTTAAAAATGATTTTTTTGAACCGAAGAGAGAAAGATATAAACGATAAATCACATGGTATAAGGTTAAATATTATAACTTCTCATCACTAAAATTTCATTCATTTACAAAAATCTTTTGAATTCAAAACTGAACTTTTTTATTTCACTTAGAATCTATGAAAAATGTTTGCATCACATAATTAGCCAGATACTTGAACTTCCACATAGAAATGATTTTATGTAACAACTCGACAAAAAATTAATCGTTGGAAATAAAACTGAATATTTATTCAACGAAAAACACCCTTTTTACGTAAATATATATGTAAGAGACTGCATACTGAATATCTTCATACTAAAAAAATCGATTCAATAGGAGGGTGAAAAAAAGAATTTTGAGCACAAGTAACTGATGCCTTAGTTTATTTTTATAAAAATCTGATATGCTTATTATATTTCAAACCACAAAAACATTAAAAATTTTAATAGGCTCAGTACAATATCGGAACAATTATCTTAATAAAATAAAGAATGAACAGATATAAATTAAACTCCCTGATTTACAGAAACAAGTTGGGCGAAGTGATTATCAAGATTATTTTACTAATTATGGATAATTTGAGGAACTTTCGTTAGGAAATGAAAAAATAAGAGCTACTCTAATTTCAAGTTAGGCTATATCGGAGTGAGCTTTTATTAATTATCCATATAAAAATATTTTGCACAATAAAGCGAAAAGCAATATCTATTTTTCACATATTACAATTTCCTAAGTTTTTCCTTTTAAACACTTTTTAATTCATACAAATAAGAAGGGACTTTTTTTTTTTTGGCAGAGTTTTTGATTAAAGACACATTTAAATAAACTTTTAATTGCTTAAAAATAGATCCACTGTCCATTGAAAAGTTACGAAATGATTAAAAGAAACTAATTTATTTTCATTTTAAAAAACAAAGGCAGAAGGAAGTTATATTTGTAAAACAATTACTCAAAACAGCCCGACTACATATAACGCGCGAATTTTTTTAATATATATATATATCCAAATCCGTGAGTGGTGTGTACTTCAGATATATCCATTTTTCAAATTCATTTTTTAAATCTTCGGATATTACACCTCATTTTTAATTTTTTTTAGAAAAACTTAGTAACATAACCGATCCTCCCTTCCATTGTATTTATTACGGAATATTTTCAAAGCAGTGCAATGTTTGGCAGTACAATTTTTGGAATTTAACACACATATATAAAAAAAAAAAATACAGACTCGAAACTATACTATCCTTCATTCCATTACATTTCACATAAAATTATCACTCTTTCAGTTAAATACATAAAATAAATAAATAATAATAAAAAAAAACTATTTTATGTACATTAATTTTTTTAACTGAGTTAAAATCAATAAAAAATATAATATGGTTCCATTTCCACGAAACGACTATTATTAAAAGCTTCCATTTATTTTGGAACACATTCTAATCAAAAAGGAAAACTGTTTCCCCTGTCAAATTTCCTTCTGTTGGAAAATAAATCCTGTTCTACAGAAGAACCATTAAAAAAAGAAAAGGAAAAGAAGTACATCACGAGTGTATACTACTTTACAAAAGACACAAGACATCATCCATGAACATAAATTGCAAAAATGTGTATGTGTTGCAGATTATTTTCTCAAACAAAAATAATCCCCGCCTCTTCTTTTGCTACTGATAACGGAGTAAAATAAACGGATAAATAAGAATGAATGCAAAACCTCACATTTTTTTTTCTTGAACCCCATCAATGAATGTAGCAGTTTTCTTTGATCTAAAGAAAGAGCGAGTCCGATAGGAAGCTTTTTTAATTGGACGACATCTCTCATGCGGTAGCGTTCGTGTTTTTCGAATCACGCAACTTAATTAAAGGGGGTCAAAATCGCCCCCACTGGTCACTTGAGAGAGAGAATGGAGCTCTACTCTGTAATCAAGTAAGCAACCAAAGTATCTGTCAGGCGTGGACCGTGGAGAGCGCGGGAAAGGCGTTCCGAGTACCATCTGCTGTTCCACACTGCCTGGGATCAAAGGGTTGGGCCATTGTGTTCGAAACAAAGGCCAATACTCATCCACTTGCAGTTTTAGGTTGCTTAATGGAAAGAAGGAATGCCTCAGCTATCAGAAAAGTAAATTGAACTTCGTAATGGAAATGCACGGGGAATTTTAGTCTTTTTGTTTATAACTTGAGAAGGAAGGGGGACGGCGTGTTTTCCGACGGGAAAACTTCTGGAATCCATGACACTTTCTTAAATACGGCAGGAATCAAAAATTCGTCTCATCCAAAACACAAACTTCGAACTTTGTTTGGACGGGCGCGATTGTAATGTTTATGATTAGAATTCTTCGAATCTTTTGGTTTCGAAGAGGACAAAGTTTGTTTCATGCCAACTTTTTAAAAAACGAGGACACTTTGGACAGTGTCATTTCTCACCTCTAATGAGGATCTGTTGATTCTTCTATAACTGTCATTTTATACATTGGAATAGATTGATTGGATAAAGAATATTGCTGTTATTTAATCAATGTATGTGAGAACGTTAATTCGATGTTATTAAATGTCCATTTCTGAAAAGATAATTTAAGGAAAAATAAATCAGGAAGATATAGATTTTTAAACAGTTGTTCTTTTCCTAAAATGCATTTCGAAAACTGGATAAAAAAATTCGAAAAAATGGGGGGAAAAAACTGGTTTTGAAAAAGCCTATTTTAGGATGTGTATAGTTACATGATTTTTCTGAAGCCATTCAAGTATTTTTAGACTTTACATATTTATCAATAAATCATTGAATTACAAAAAAAAGGAGAGAATTTTTGTACTTCAGACCATACAAGAAGTTTGGGAAGGAGTTTTAAGATTTCTTTTTAAGGAGAAGATCACAATATACAAGATTACAATAGTATATTTCTTTTGAATGACATTCGTTTAAACATTTTCATTTCAGGAAGGCACGTGCTCTAGTATGTTCTTTCAAAATACGTTAATGAATGAGTCAAATAAATGTAAGTGGGGACAATATATGGGAGATGACCAATCTTAGTAAGCGGATACAAGACAAAGATTCACACACATACACTCAAATAAAAAGTAGAAACATAGGTGTCTACTTCATCCGGGAATACAATACACCGAGGGGAAAAAAATTTAAAAAAAAAGGTCGAAACATTATTAAGTAATGTTCTACTAGACGAGGGGTGGGGGGAAAGAAAAGTAAATGGCACGATTTTTTTCGGAAGAGGAAAGAGAGAATAGGCAGATCACACCCACACGAAAGAGCCAGCATTCAACATAATCATTGGTTTCATTTTTTTTCTCTCTTTTTTTAGTCTTTGATGATTCAAGACTTTAGATTTGCAACAGTCAGTTCTGTTGCGGAGGGGGAGGAAGATAGGGGGAAAGCTGGCAGAGAAGAGAAGAGTCTTAAGAGAGCGTTTCTTTATTTTTATCTCCACCAATTTCTTGTCATAAGCGAGAGAAAAAAAAACATGACAAATTTTTTTAAAAAACCATTTCGCAGTAAAGTGACGGACATTTCCGCTTTTTCGTCCGAAATTTATGTAAACGAGTCGCCCAATGTGCGCTCCACTTCCGGAGCCTCGCTGTCTAACCCTTTGATCCCAAGCCCTAAAGTGACAGCTAAAAATACAGCCCTTCTCACGCACACATAGAAGAACGAGATTCAAAAACAAGTACTCGCCAGGGTTATTCCAAAGCCGCCAATCGGTCGCCATTCAGAGAGCAGTTTTTGTATTTTTTGCCATCCAGAAGCAATAGCTTTCGACAGGGTAACAAAAAAAAAAAAAAAAAAAATCTTCGTCAGCAAGATTCCACTAAAATAAAAAATTTCGATGCAACGACTGACATTTTTAACTCCAGTAGTGATACTAAGCCACTAACAGAGTTATTGCAGATGGAGTTACTCTTCACGATATGTACCAATCAAACGCTTCCAATTCTCATAAAAGAAGCCTTTTAAAATCTACAAAAATGTAGTTCTTCAAAATGCTTCAAAACAGCACTTTGATTTTTAAACAGGGAGGATTTTTTTAGTGTCAATTTTCGCAAATAATTTGTATCAACTTCACGATTGCACAACGCAGAAAAGTATTCACATCAAACAATTTAGATAATCTTATTCATTCTTTCGTGGTTCCGCAATAATATTTCTAGCTGTGGCTTCAATAGATATGATTTACTTCAAAAAAATGCAATGTAAGATATTAAAAGAATATAAATACTCAGCTGGAAATGTGATTAAATCGAACTCTAAAAATGGTTATTGGTCAGAGCAAAACTGACAAGAGAAAATGAATTTGTTGTTATTAACTACGAATCAAGTAAGTGGACTTTTGTCATGGCATTTGAAGGCAAAAGGCACAGCTGTATTCCATTTTAGATGTAATTGTAAATAAGAATAATTACAAACAAAGTAGTCTCCAAACAAAATCTACTAAACGACACAATAGCCTCTTGTGGTAATTCATTCTCTTTCCTACTTTTCAAAAGTTTTTTGTTTACTTTAATTTGAATGTAAACTGGTGTTTCGTCAATTTGGTGTTTTAAGTGAACTTGTTGGACAAATAATAAGTACAAAGATACCTGTAAGATGCTATGTAGGATGTACATAACATAAATCATGATTTTAAAAAACTACCTAAATATATTCTATAATTATTTAGATTTTATTGCTGAAAATTCACTAGCAATCATTATACAATATCACTTTTTTCTTGGCCCCCCCCCCCTTCGAAAAAAAAAGCTAGTTGAGCAGAAAAAAAAATATGAAAAAGACATGTAGAAATCAATTATATCTAAAAGTAACAATCATTCTCAAGAAATAATTTATTATTCCACGCAGCGAACTAAGTCAGTCTGCTGAATTTTATTTTGCGCCTCAAAATCTTTCGAATTTCTTTTTCCTACAAAAAGGTTCCATTACAGTAGAACTAAACTCTCGAATGAAGCCAAAGCCTAACTTCGAGAAACGAAAAATTTTCACCATTGATCTAGATAATAAGAAGCGGATCGCATGCATTCTCTGTTGTAACCGGCTCTCAGAAAATACATACTGATAATCACGAAGGAACAAAAACTGCTACAATTTTTCCAAAGTAATTAAATTCCAACTAAACGATAAAAAGAACCCTTCGGATTTTGATGAAGGGAAAAAAATTGAAAGAAAAGAAGAGTCGAGCGCGATCAATTGGGAAAAATCATTCGACATTCGCCTTTTCCATAAAAACAAGAACACTCTGCGTGTGTATGATTCGCCGTTTACCCTATCAGTTTTTCATACCACCACTTCTCTCTGGCTTCCTTCCACCTTACAGCAACGGAGCCAAAGAACTGCTGTTCGGCGCCAAGGCGGCTTCACGGAAGCAAAGAAGGGTCGATAAACGAGCCAAGTGGAGCGCCGGCGCAAGACAAAAGAGACGAAAAAAACTCGCGGCAAAAAAAACCGAGCGCGGAGAAAGAAGCTGCGAGAGAACTTCCTGATTCCCCCCTCCTCCTCCAGCGATTGCCCCTAGCAGCTGGTGAGCAAAGGGTTAGTCTTTGTCTACAACAATGAATGTTGCTCGGAAGGGTTGATTATTATTCTACCTTCGGCGCTGCCACGCCCGAAAGAAAAAGGTGGAAAAAAAACTGCTAAATTACTTCTCAAACTATCTCGTAATATTTGTATCAGACTTTTTTTACCCCGTCCGTTTTGTTTATACTTGTTTTTTGTTGAAACAAGCGATCTCAGATCGCTGTTTATTTCTGAAGTCGCACAGCTGGTGAGCGAAAAACTTCGAGAGGGCCCATTTAGTTTGTTCTTATTTGTTATTAATATTATTATTTTTTTCTTATTTCCCCCTATTTAGACTGGTGAAGCTGAAAATACACGAGTTTACAATTTAGGAAGATAAATGTGTTCCAACGGCTAGACAGCAGGTCTGCATTGATAAGAAATAATCGGAAGTGTACACCCCCTCCCTTGGAGGCAAGAAATGCGAATTTTTCATTTACAAAGAACAGCTTCACACGATCAGTTAAAAACCTTTTACCAATCGGGTTGACTGAAGTAATAGCTTTCAATTATTATCTACGTAATGTTTGTGATGCGTGGGAAAAAGAGTATCAATTATAGACTATCAGAAAAACACGACTACATGAGAGAAATAGCGAAAAATTTCCAGTTCCAAAATAATATTTTGATGAGAAAAAAAAAAAAACTTTTTTCCCCCCGTGGAGAAGCAACAAGGATGTTAGAGCCAACGAACAAAAATTGACGACATTGTTGCCTTTTTTACACACACAGCAATTATAATTTACAATTAATCCAATTTTTAATTTATATATTATTCTTATACCTTCAATAAACATTTTTACTAAAACAATAAATTTTCATTCACTTTTTTTGAATAAATATTTAAAATAATTCCACCTAGAACAACAATTTTTACACATGTGTGAAACACCCAAGGCTCTTTTTCATCTACAACTCAAGTACTGATTTAAGTTGAATGATGAGCTTAAATTACGTATATATAATATAAAATTGAACGTAAAAAAAGTGTCCCTAAATTTATGGGATTAGTTTGAAAATCAAGAAACTCTCCTTTCCTAAAAAATTTTTAAAAAACCTCTTACACTTCGTAATCTTCTTTTCGATCTAAAAACTTTGGAATGGCGCCAAAACTGCAATGCCACGTGCAACCCAATCGACTTCAATAGAATCACGGAAGCCCAAAGGTGGTGATCTTTTGTCAGCATGAATTACTGGCTTATTAGAAGAAATGCAAAACAGGATTAATGTTGGTAAACTTATTATTGATATTTTTCGCAGAAAAAAATATAATTTATATATAATTAACTAGTTATTAGTTAGTGGAGATTTTTCGATGAAATAACAAAATTTCTTGAATAAGAATTGGAATAAATATTGGTCCTTTAGAAAATCATTAATTTTTTTTTTCGAGAAACGCATATAAATTAGTTGAGGGATACATGAAAAAGAAATTCAACTTCAAAATGTTTATTCCGTGCACTGTCAAGAAGTTAATAGCGTACTTAAGGTTTCATTTTATTCACTCCATATTAGGATGAAAATGTTAAGGATATAAGTAAATTATAAAATTTACAAACATTTAATATTTTATTTTTATTGTTTATTTTATAATTAACATTTTTATAGTTCCATATTTAAATAAAAAATATAAAGAACTATTCATAATAATAATTGTTATTTACCTTTTTTTCCCACAGTTACTTTCTTCTTGAATTTTTTTCTTTTTTAATCTTTAAATACTAATGATCAATTAATTATATATAAAAACAACAGATTTTATTATTTCTAGACAAATTATTGGGAGTTCAAATGCTGTTCAGTATGTAATGCATCTTCAAAGGCAAAAGTTGTATCAACCGATTTCATGCTTTTGTAAAAATCACAAAAAGATAAGTATTTTTCGCCAATTACAGAAAAAGTTATCGTGAGTTAGGACATAGAAATCTTAATATGCTAATACTCAGTATTTATAAATACTAATATTTAGGTTTTTTTTTTTTTTATTTATTATTTTTTATTTTCAGAAGAATTATTACTAAGTGAGTGAATGAAGGTTAAGGGTAATGAAGCAAGAGCTAAAACTGGCTATGCTGCCCCAAACCCTGTGCATCTGTGTTCTAGATGTTGGGGGGAGGGAGAAGTAAAAATAAGAATTAATAAATACAACAAATAAAACTAATTATTTATCTTACATACAAACGAAATAATTTTGGAAAAAAAATTTAATCTTATAAGAATGAAAAACAAATCCTTCTTAATAATCACAGAAAATACACATGCGACACTAAGCAACATTTTTAATTCCATTACTTTTTCTCATCTATATGCTGATCTCTGTCTCTTTTGTCTTTTTTCAGTCGCGCTGACACCAATCGACTGTATTCAATGCAATATTACCAACCTATTTAATGCTTTATCACCTAAGTTCTGTTTTGTATGATGCTAGAAATAAAAATTAATAAAACATAGCTAGAGACAAGACAACATCGCATCATCTAGTTAAGCCAATCGAGTTTTATGTCTCCTCGCCCCCCCCCCCCCTATCCAAAACATCAGAGCTCAAGCTCCAGATTTAGTAATCTGGGAAATGAATCCAAGCATCAGTAGTACACACATTCATATATTTACTGGCAAAGTCTCTATTATATTACTCTCGTTTTAAGACTAGGCTGTGCTCATTCAATTAGTCTCTCTTTTACTTCTTTGGGAGTATTTCCTTTCGTACCGATAAATAAAGAGAGAAAGAGAGAGAGAGAGAGAGAAAAAAAAAGAACTAATCGGAACGCTTTAGATGTAAATCAGTATAGGTCGTGTGAAATTAAGCTGGCATGGAAAAATATCTCGGAAGTAAAACTCGTTTTAGCAGTCTTTGCAGGATTAAAAAAAATATTAAATAACAAAATAAATAAATAACATAACAGCTTTAAAATAAAAAAAAATAAATAAGCATTAAAACTGCGTTTGTAATCTTATTTAAAAATTTTGAAAATATTCTGAAATAAAAAAAAAAAAAGTACTTAGTCACTATACTCACATGATTTTTTTTTTTTTTTTAAAAAAAAACACTTTTTTTTAAATAATTTTTTATTTCATGTTTCTCAATACAGAACCCCGTCATCTAAGAGATCTACAAATATTAATTATTTCTCTACACGATAATAACCGTGGTAACAGAAGCTATCTCACAATTTTTCGTAAATCACCAGTTTCTTCTGCTATTAGTGACTTAAAAAATATTACCTAAGTTAAGAGATCAACAAACAAATAGTTCAGCGAAGATTTTATTTAAGACTTTGCAGACTGCAACTACTTTTTTTAACATTATAATTCCCTAATATTCATTTAAAAACAAGGAAAACCGATTTAAAAAAAAAAAAAGGAGGAGACGAGGATTCCGATTCATACACACAACAAGAGGGTAATTTAATTACCCACAGAAAAGTTTACGAAATACTTTGTCCTGATGTGTACTTTTAATTCAAATTTTTAGAGCCATTTTAGAAGGAGGTTGGTTAATAAATCCCAATTCATTTGGATGAACATATCGTTTATAGTGCAAACATTTAAAGTGTACAATATAATAATAATGTACTGACCGCAATAATTTGTAGCTAACAGGTGAAACTCTTGGCTGTTCTGAAGTTATTGAAATATAATAGCGTTTTCATAAATGTAGTTTAAATTCTTGTGACTTCATAAGAAAGCTGTTTGAAGGGATACACCTCAATAATTTGATATGAATAAAGTACATAGTCTCATTTTGTACGATGATCACTTTCTTTTGATATTCATAGACTCTTTCATCAGTATAGAATTCGACTAAGTAGTTAAATCAAAACAGGAGATAAGCCAAGGCAATTTTGACCTTGAAATGAAGTAATCGGTTTGAGGTTCAAATTTCGATATGGATTACATTTACAATTACAAAAATAAAAACATTACAGAAACCATAAAATAAGTAATGAATAATTAATAAAAATCGAAATATGTGGAAAAATTTGATTAATGAATATCGAATTAATTTAACTAATAATTTCACCCAAAAATGTCTAAATTGTATTGGCAAAAGAAAATTATTATTGAAGTGCAAATTTCACGACATCCAAGATCAATATTAATATTTTTACTAAGATGCACAAAATATGCTTAACTATTAATGGTATATTACGTGTTCAGTGTAACTCAGAAACGCTAAGTTTTAAAAAAAGTAAATCAAGATTAACTAGCAGTGGAAGAGATGGTTTTCTCCCAGTACTTAACCTTTTCGGGCTTTCCCCCCCCGTTCTCAATGGAAAAGAGTACAGTGAGACTAAATTTTAGAATCTGCACTTGCCTAGAAGTAGTAATAGATCATAAGAGATGTTTGAAAATACTTTAAAATTAAAACGCGAAATAAAAGCATAAAGATTAAATTAATTACTGAAATTTCAGTTAAGAGAAGCATTATAGTTTAAATTTATTGTCATGAGAGAAAGTTCTTGTCGCTTTCATGAAAAAGTTTTCGCAGGCAACTGTCTTGGTATAGGTGGGGATGATAGGACAGGATTCCAAAACTCCACTGGAGAACAGATTTTTAAAAACGGAATTTCACAAAGTAGGATAAAATTGACTATTATACATTTTTTAGATCATTTCCATTTTTTCCGTTGTCACATTTTTTTTAAAAATTACATACAAGTAGTAGAAAGAACATACCTTAGTATTATATTTTACGAAGATATTTGTTTATTTTCCCACTGAAATATTAAAAAGATTTCCAAAAATAAAAAAAACACATTTAAACGTTATTCTTTACTTAAAAAATGCTTAGTTAACATGTTCAGCAGGCATAAAAAATATTCTACAGGTTTGAAAGTGTTAAATGAATCAAAATCAAAATTAAATGGATCAAAATTTAATATCACAGAATTCATCTACAATTATTTGAAATAAAATGTTATGCAAGTATTACAAGTCTCTATTTTGTAGAGTTAATCTAAGTTTGTAAATAAAATACTGTCATGAAAAAAAAAATTATTTTAATAATATGCATTATTTAAGATTTGTCATTTTATGGTGTCCAATACATTTAAGTATGCATTAGTGGGGGGGAATTTTTTTCTTTACCTGTTTTATCATTAGGGGGGGGGATTTATTACTTAATTCAAAGCAATTAAGTACTCTAAAATAAGTAAATCTATAAAAACCCAAGGAAATGATTCGGAATTCAATAATAATCGATTAGCTCTTTAGACGTTTTTTTAAAACCGAATAAAAATACACGACAAAGAATAAAAAAAACCGACTCCAGGAGGAAGGGGAAAAAAAAATTCCGAGAGACAGAAATAAAAAAAAAAGTAACGGTTTGAAAAAAAATGGAGATAAAAAAAAATCCGTCGGCGCGTGTCTATCGCAACAACATAAAAACCCAAGATCGATATCTACGAGCAGTTTCTGTCTGGAATTTTTTCTTCATTAGTCTCTTGTAAGCGTTTTTTCTTCCGCAGGGTCTCGCATAAAAAGCGGCAGCGGAAAAAAAAGGGGAAAAAAATACAACCTCCGAGCGAAGGAGGGAAAAAAAGTATATCTCGCTTTATATCTATATATATTAGTATTGGAATTGCAAGAAGGGGGATTGTAGGGGGGGAGTAACGATTTCCTGAAAACTCAATCTATAGAAATTCCTTTTTTTTCCTATCCTCCTCCCGGTGGAAATAGTTTTTTTTTATAGACCCTTATTTTTTTTTTACATTCTCTCCTTCTCATTTGTTAGAAATATCGAAGAGAAGCTGAGTTTTCTTATGAACATGGGAGAGATATTATTTTTGCTCACCGTCTAGACGAGTTGTTTTTGGTTGTTTTTAGTGCAGGCAGACGTCTGCAGCAAAAAGCATTCGCTTCCTCGAAGGTCGGAGAAGCACAAGAAGAAAAACCAGACATAGAAAAAGCGGAGCAAAAACCGTCCCCGCCCCCTCCCTCCTTCGATTCAAAGCATGAAACATAAGAATAAGGAAGAAGAGAACGCGAAAGAAAAAAAAAACACGCACCAAGGAGAAGAACAAGGAAAATCGTCTGCGAGAAATTGCACAACTCTGGCGAAGAGAGGCCTGGCGCCAGCCACTGTAGCCTAGTTAAATTTTTTAAAAATATTAACCAGTAGAGATGATACGTCCGGCACATTTTTTAAATCGGGTGTCCTCTGGTTCCTTGAAATGTTATTTATTTATTTATCTATCACAATAATTTTACGAGATTTCACCCAGCTAAAATTTAAAATTTTCTTTTAATAAATAAGTTACTTGTTCGCACAATCAACCCTTTCAAATTTTAACTATAAGTGATTGCAACAAAGAAGAGTACAAACATCCATAATATAAGTTCGTATTAATGTTAAACATATGAACTTAAACAGAATAAAACAACTCGGAACGTGTGTCTTCCTTTCCCCTTCAATAACAAACTGAAACAAGAAGAGTACAAACATCCTTACAAAATTTCTGATCATCAAGTAATATCGAGAAAACAGTTTTGAGATGTTCATCAACAGTTATCTTTTTTTTTTTTTAAAAAAAAAATACCTATTGATTTGATTATTTAGGATATACACTTCTCAGAAAGATTATGAATTAAGTTTACTAAAGTAAATGAATGAACTGCATGTACAATCAAAAAAAAATCCAAAAGATATATATATATATATATATATATATATAACAGCAGAGTTTTTAAAAAGAACAAAAAAATTGGTTTTATAAATCTAAAGTCGATAGCAAGTATAGCTTTATTATTTTTTTATAGTTATTGATTGGACAAATCGTAAAAAAATGTACTGAAAAGCAACAAGCAGGTGCTCATTTATTCAAAAACATGAAAGCTATTGTTGAAAGCCACATTTGAATACAAAGCCAATGATAAAAAAAATTTAGAAATATTCTGCTACGCATTTCATTTCAAGCTATTTCTTTCTTCTCTACTTACCGATAATTCGTATGCTATTTCTTTCATTCTTATTATGTGGTAGCCAAGTTCAGAATATCACGATTCCTCATTGGTTTGGAAGAGATTCTAAGATAATAAATAATAATAATAAAAAAAAGAACAGGTTCTGTTCACCATCTTAAAACAAAATGGAAAATGCATTAAAAAATGAAACTATCTATTCGCAGTTCAGTTGATATGTTAAGAAAAAAGTTGCCTGTAAAATTTCTATAGAATAATGAAACAAAAAAATAAAATAAAATCTGAAAATCTCTTCAATTAATCAAAAGTTTTTCTCGTGATAAAAATTTATTTTTAAAAAAAAGTTATTGAAGTAGTTAATATTTTGAAAAGATATTTCAAAACTTCTATTCTCCCGCCCTCGTTTAATGCAAGACAAAATCTCAGAAAATTTGTCTTAGTAACCATGAATGCTTAATTTTTTTTTACTCCGATTTTTATCAATTTTTAAAATTAAAAACTGAAAGAATGGAAGCGAGATCAAATGATGCTTATCACTGTTTGCGAGTAAAAAGGGTTAAGGCGAAGGAAACGAGTTAAGGAGATAAATGGTTGTATAATAACCAATAACAGTAGTTGCAGTTAAGAAGGCACCTAACAAAGATGCTATCGCACACAAACACACACAAGAAAAAAAGATTAAACACATAGTGACACACCAAAAAAAAAAAAACAACCATGCATAATTTTTCGCCTGATATTCTATTGCGAGGCGAATGCTGAAGATTTAAAAACTTTTTCCAACACCTTAAAATCTTTACTTATTTTTAAATACGGATATAACACCTTCGTAAAAATATTGTATGCGCAACAAAGAAAATAAAATAATGTAAAGGGGGATTTAGTCGGCAAAATTTTCAATGTTGTCTTTCCCCCGCGTCTCTATAAGAACGCTTATTCTCAAAAAGTCTTAAGTAAACTAACTTTTAAGCGATATGTAAAACAATTTCGGATCGGTTAAACATGCTCCTCCCAAAAGTAATCTAGTGCAAGCGATTCCTTTCAAAGTAAACACAAATTCAAGTCTTTTGTAATAGCAAGAATTGGCGAATAAAAAATAATATACAGACTATAGACATGTAATAGATATATATTTTAATAAACGGCCCTTTAATGTCAAATTTTCGTTTGCAAACAAATGAAGACTCATTAGAACATAAGTAAATAAAAATACAAAAACTGTCACGTTTGAAGAAGAGCCGTGAATAAAATATTTTATTTCTCTATTCAACACAATGAATTAAAGTATTAATAAAAATTAGACGATAATATAGAAAATGAAAATAAGAAAATAAATATTTTCAACCTAAAGAATTGAATTTGTTTGAGGATGGTAACGGCGATATTTTTTAATTTTAAAAAAAAAGGAATACCAGTGTTGAATTCCAGTTATCTACATGATGTGAAAATGAAAATAAAATAAACGCAGCAGTTCAAAACATCTGTTAGCAGTCATACATTATTCGAATATTAAACATTGAGATTATCCTTAATAATTAATAAATTTTATTCTATGTGGTTTTTTCTTCTTATAGGTTAAATCACATTTGCGGGCAAGAGTTTGCAATCAAACCTTAATTTTTAAATTAAGGAATCAGAAAAGGGGAATAATGTAAAGTTTTATTGAGAAAGAAAGGGCAACTGAATGTACAGTGTGCAACAGTAAGTACGATGTTCTGTAATCAGAAAGATTTAGACTTGAATCTCATACTGGCTTATTTTGTTTTATTAACATCGCAATAGAAGCAACACGAGGGCTATTGGCGACGAATCTCGAAATTTTGAACCTCTGTCAAGTGACGAGGACAAACACCTGAGATAGCACCCCCTTTCCTAACTCCCACACCACGCCAACGGGAGGACTTTGAGCCTCGGCTACACGACGGGTCTTTGGTGGCATCACAGGCTCGAACCCACAACTCGACGAAAACCACCGGCAGCGACCATGACCACTCGGCTATTGCAGCCACGAATCTCATACTGGACTGAACGGTTCATACACTATTGATGGTAGCAGATAATTAAGAAATGGCAAATATCTAAAAAAGGAATATAGGCAAATAGTAAAATATTTTAAATTCGTTGTTGAATGAAAATTCATAGGGGAAACAGTAACTGAAAGTAACAGTGGTAAGCTGTTAAAATTTTGATTTCCAGCTAAATTTATACGACAGGGTAATTTTAAAAATATATTAAATTGCATTTTTATTTTTGATACATTTCCTCCAGTCATTCATATGTTAATAATCACGCGAAATATTTTCTAAATTGCAGTCACTTGAGCTAAACCAGGAGCAAAATGATATGATCAAAGAGTAAAAAATAAAAAATGGTGGTGGAGTCTAGTAAAGAGAAAGCAAATCGTTCAGACAGTTAATTTTTTTTTTACTAAGCTCATTTATTCTTTATGTATTTTATACATGTATTAAAATTATTTTATTTATCATGCTGTTTGATATTACCAGATGAAAAAGAAAATACATTTTAAATTGTGATACTAAATATATTTCTCGCACGTAAAAAGGAAATTTTAAGGTAGTTTTTATAATGAATATTAATACACATTTTTTTTTTTTAATATTCGTTGACTAGTCAGTGAAAATATGTTTTGAAAGGAAAACAATTTAAACTGTGTTTACTTTGTCTGGTTCAAGGGGTATTAATTTATATTCTAGAAAATAAAACTAGTAACTTGAATGATTAAAAATTCCATGTTATAACATGGATGCTTCCAATTTCTATGAAAAAAAAAAAAAAAATCGAAATTTTGTTTAACAATTTTTTTTTTCAAATAAAGTTCAAAGATATTGTAGAAACTGTAATTGTTGAGTGCTTTGTCTCAATAACTTATTTTATAGAAACTGGTTTTATTTAAAAAAAAATTTATCCCATGTTCACATATTTTATTAGGTGCTCATCTTTAAATCAGCATTTTTCTAAATATTTCTATCAGAATAAAAAATAAACTATATGAAAATTTTGAAACTTTCAATATTTTTTTATGAAATGAAAGAAATTGAAAATAATCTTTATAAAATTGTACTGGCATTTTATAATCATTAATCTTGTGAAAGAATGATGATTATCTAGAAATGTATAAACGTAAGTTACTAGAAAATCTCATTTTCTAAATTATTTCAATGATGATGCGAACAACAAATAAACGAAATCTCGTTCAAATAATGAATATTTACCATTTGAAATATATAACTTAGTCAAATAATGAGCTTAACATTTCTCAATATTACTTGGAAAGTGATTGACTGTATCTAAATCCAAGTACATGCATCACAAAATGAAAGAAAAATGTATCATGAAATCGAAATGACAGTTTAGAAAGACTAATTTCATTTTTTCATGGATCAAAAATAAATCTGCAATTTTCTCCAGACTGGCTTCAAAACATTTTTTAGCTAAACTGTTTATTCTAATTTCCAGAAAAATCTAATACTAGCTGAAAATGAATCTGTGAAATAACATTAGATCTAAAAAGAAAAAATATAGCAAATATATTATATATGATTTACTTTTCTCCGCTCAGATTTTATAATGCAAAAGCATAGTAACGATCTTTGGAATATTTAACTTGAATTTTATAAATATTTGATGACTAATTATTTTATGAAAATTCAATGACATCCCATATAACTTTTAGTAGTGTTTCATGTTAGAGCATAAGCTCATATTGGAGCACGTTAGCCTCATTATAAAACCAAGCAGAAATAAAGCTAAAAATTGTAACGAAATTGTAAATAAATAAAATAATAATAGAGAAAACCATACGTATACCAAGGGGGGGGGGAAACATGATATGAGACAAATCTGAAGAGCTAAATATAATTTCGTTTATATCGGAATATTTTAAAAATTAATATCAAATTAAGCTTTTATTAGAGAGCGCAAAAGCACCTTTTGTTTTTAAGAACATTCTTGATTTTATGGCATTTTTCTTTTATTTACAGGCATTTTTTTTATATATTTCTTACCTTAGACATTTTTCTATCTGTACATACATAACACAACGCTCTCTGTGCAAGGATATGTAAGCAAATACTGTAACTCCTAAAAAATAGCACTTTGCATATTTAAATTTATTTTGAACATATTTCACATTTGTTATTTAAACTCTTCGCTTCTATATTACAAATATGTTTACTAATAAATAGTACTAATTTAAAGCGTAAGTTGTATATTATTTGTTACTTTATCATTATTATTTATATATGCACTTTGAAAATGCTCTAAGGTTCTTCAAGCTATGGTATTTGGCGGAAAGATTTGTTTCGATTCAATTGGACAACTCTTTTTTTTTTTTTTAATATAAATATATTTTGCTTATTTAACATTTATTGTAAAGAAAATATCATTCCCTTTCAGTTAAAGACAACAGCCTTACTTGGTTTGAATTAATATCGTTTTAGTTAAATACTATTGGCCAATGGAGAAACTCTTCTTAATTTTGAGGCATGGCCAAAAGGATACCTTGGGTACCTCACTTTCCATATCCTGTCACATGATTTTGAAATCCAAATGAATTTTACTTGAAGTAAGGACTAAGAGAGTGGCTTGCATTGAAAAACAGAAAAGAGACTAACATGAATTATGTAAAAGACTTTACAGAAAACATTTAACATTTGAACACGTTTTTTAAGAGAATGAAAATAAAATACTACATTACTACATCAAAAAGGTTTAAAGTTGTCACAAATATTAAACAAGTTGATAAAAGATAAATTGTTACAGATCAATATGGCACCACAGTGTACAATACTTTTTTATGGTTAATTTATATTTCACAATTAACAGTTTTCACTCTCAAAGCAAAAACTACAAAACAATTTCTCCTGTAACAAATATCAACCATCTTCAGTACACTGAGATTAATAAGTTTATCTCACATTGTGATAATAAAGTATCTTAATAGTAAATTTTGAGATACCGATTTAATTTCATAATTTGCGTTTGTGAAATCTTCAAGAATTATCAAAATTCGCTTACATTTTGTCCATATATTTCATATTTTGAGATATTCATAATATAATTTAAAATTGAACAACTGACTCAAGAACGGAAGCTTTTAGAGAAATAATTAATTCGTTTCCTTCTCATAAGAAAAGAAAATATTTGAAAAAAAGCTACATTCCAAACAAAACAATGTAAACCTAAAAATT
Source organism: Nephila pilipes (assembly GCA_019974015.1). Classification (NCBI taxonomy): domain Eukaryota; kingdom Metazoa; phylum Arthropoda; class Arachnida; order Araneae; family Nephilidae; genus Nephila; species Nephila pilipes. Next base: position 573,173 of record BMAW01027786.1, read on the forward strand.
AAAGAACTAGCTTAAACAAGTGAAATTCAGTTTGTAGAGTAATGTATAAAAGCAAAAGGAAGGTAGGGGGACTATTTTTGGAGAAGTATGGTTATTTATTAGTACACTCAAGTGCCAACAATTATAGGATATCTACAGGGCGAGACGAATAAGAGAAGACCATTAACGAATTTGTGCATGCCTGTAGAAGACATAATCCGTAAATTTTAAATGTGTGCATTTAAAATAGATCGGGAAACACACACACTTTCTGTACTAATTACAACTTTAACAATTAATAATTATTAAGATATACTCATTTTTCTAAAAATTGAATAAGGTGTGTGTTAAGAAATTATAAGACCACCTGAGAAAATTAGTATATTATACATCATATCAGAATCATTATAAAACGCATGCGTTAGTATATCATGACCGCATTGCTGAATAAGCAAGGCGCAGGTTTTGATTGTGTTATTCACGATTTATCTGAAGATGCCGAGAGGATAAAGAGTTACCACAGGGTGAAGTGAGGAAATTTTTATTTTAGAAGGGTACTGGTTACCTTGAAGCATTCTAAAACTGTCAATCACAATGCCATAATTAGAAAAGATGATTCAAAATAAAACGATCTGGAAGAAAAAGGAGTTTGACAGCACAGGACGATCGACAATATTTTCCTACCAACTAAAAAAGGTCTTTCGACTCGGTAAAATTTCGGAACGTTCAAAAAAAAAAAAAAAAAAAAAAAACACAAAAAAAAAATTTTTGCCCCCTTTAAAAAATTTAAACTTTAAAAAAAAAAAAAAAAAAAAAAAACTTCACTTGTAACAATTTGGAAGACTTTCAAATCAAATATTAATGAAAATAAAAATAAAATGAAGAAAACGTCGAAGTTTTTGAAACAAGATAGAGAAGAAAGACTGAAAGGGGCTAAAAATGTCATATCATGGTAAGATGAGAGAAAATAAATTATATTTCCTCAAAAAAAGAATTTAAGCCTTGACGGTCCCAATGGCTACAAACACTATTGGTATGACTTGAAGAATAAGCCGAAAGAATGTTTCAGCCGATAAATAGGAAGATCAGTACAATAATGTGGAAGTCTATAGTCGCGATGGATTGTGCGATTTACAGCCAATTTCAGGAGAAGGGGGTGTATGGACAGCACAATATATATCAAGCGATGCTATATGATCATCTGATTCCATTTGAGACTTTATTAGATGGCGCTAACTGGATATTTCGACAGGACAATGTTTATTGCCCTGAATGTAAATCCAACTAGGAATCGTTTAAAAAGAAAGAGAGAGAGAGTTAATGTTCTGCCATGGCCAAATCGAAGTTCAGACTTGAACCCCCCCAAAAAAATCTCATGTCGCGAAATTTATGCTAATATTAAACAGTTTTCATCAGCCCATTAACTGCCGAAGTGCAGTAGCCTTAGTGAAAGAAATAACCCACTATTTTTAAAACTGAAAATGGAGAACCAAATTATATTAATTTTCATACCTTTTTTTGTTTTTAAACAAATGGTCTAATAATTTGTAAACAGCGATTTTTCATTTATTTCTAATTTTTTTTTTTTTGTAAATTTAAACAATTTATTACATTATTCAAAATTATTGAAACCTAATTATATTTAAAAAGAATTGATTGATTGATTTTTTTAACGTAACACTAGAGAAACAACGCGAGGGCTGTATAATTAATATGTAATTAATTTGTCTAAATTATGTTTGGAATTTATTTATTTCATAATTTTCAAAGTTAAAATGGTCTTATAACTTCTTTAAAAAATATAATATCGTGTAGGGCTTCCCTTTGTCTGGCGAAGTGCAGCAATTCGAAGAGGCATAGGTACAAGTCCCCTGAAGAAATATTCAGACATACTGCCACTAAAGTCGTCCATAATTGCTAAAGTATTGACATATCAGGAATTTGTACACAAACTGACCTTTCGATCATGTCCCATATATGTTTGATGTGATACATAGCTCGTGATCTAGGTGCCCAAATCATTTGCTGGAATTGTCCAGAATGTTCTACAAACCAATCGCGATTGGTTTTAGCTCGGTGACATGCCGCATAGTCATCAAGGAAAATTCCATCGTTGGTTGGTAACATGAAGTCCATGAAATGGCTGCAAATGGTCTCCAAGTTGCTGAACATAACCATTTCCAGTTAATGATTGATACAGTTTGACCAGAGGACCCTGTGTCCATGCCGTGTAAAAACAACCCACACCATTATGAATCTACCACCAGCTTGCACAAAGTCTTGTTGACAATTTGGGTTCATGGCCCCATGAGGTCTGTGTAACGAACTCTACCATCAGCTCTTACCAACTGGAATCGTGACTCACCTGACCAAACAACGTTTTTCCAGTCATCTAAGGTCCAACCATTATGTTCTAGATCCCAGCAAAGACACTACAGCCAATGGCGTGTTGTTAGTAAAGGCACTCCAGTTGGTCTTCTGCATACATATCCCATCTCTCAAACATCCCACATTGATTGTTGCTGCTATTTGATGCAGTGTTGTTTGTCTGGTAATACTGATTACTCTACATAAACATCGCTGGTCTCGGTCATCAAGTAGATGCAGTCAACTACTGCGTTGTTTATAATGGAAGGTAACACCTGAAATTACATAATTTCAGCATATTCTTGACACTGCGGATCGAGGAATGTTGAATTCCCAAACATTCCTGAAATGGAATGCCCCATGCATCTAGCTCCAACTAGAATTTCGCGTTCAAAATCTGTTAATTTGTGTCGTGCGGTTACAATCACGTCAGAATACTTTTCACGTGAATCACTTGAATACAAATGAAAGCGCATTTATACATTTCTTATGTGATGCTACTGTCCTCTGGATATTTTTGACTATTATTATTCCATGACTTTTGGCACTTCATTGTATATTTAAACGTCTTTTTTTAAATCCCACAAAATTAAAATTGCTAAATAAGTACTATGTACTAATCTGACGTACTGAAATACCCTAATTAATAGAATATAAAATTTACTGTTTTCTTTCGGATTCTACAATAGTACTCCCCTACTATACGGGGAAAAACCCATTAAAATTTCATTTCTATTCAATAAATCGAATTTATAAACATTATTCAGGGGCGTAGGAAGAAATTTTTCATAGAGGGGGAAGGGATTCTTCCACTTCAATTCGTATCTCAAAATTAATTTCAATTTTCATTGTTCATTTTCAAGATGAAAAGAATATTTAAAGAAGTATGGATTTCGAATATTAATTTTCCTGAAAAAATAAAAAAAAGTTTTAATTTTAAAATACTCTGTATAAGGCAACTATATATTACGGGGGGCGGGGCCCCCTTCACTATCGCTATGACACTGACATTAGCTAATTTCATATATCAATACTTCAGTTACAAACTGTGAAGTTTTCAAATGGTCAACCAAATTATGTATTTTTTTAAGAATGATTCCAACAAAATCTACTCACACGCATAGGGGAATGAACTTTAAAAAGGAAATGTCAGATGGAAATACCATTACATTATAGTTAGTCTCTCATAGAATATTTTATGAAAATAAATACTTTTTTCTCCTAAAATAACTACTTTTTTTTAAAAAAAAAAAAAAAAAAATTTTTCGATAAATGCACAATTTTTTACAAATATTTTTTTTCATCAAGTAAATGATAAAGAGATTCGAAAAGCACTAAACAAATTTTTTAAAAAATCAGACAAATAAGTTAAACCACAAGATTAATTTTGCATACACAATAGACCCATTTACACCAATATACTTCAAAATCATTATTTTAGCTATACAATCTTTTTCCAAGCTTAGCAGAAAACTATATTATGGAAGGAAAAAAAAAAACAGAAGCAATCGACTTCTAAAGAAGCTAACTTCACATAGTGGGGAATGAACTCTAGGAAGGAAGTGACAAAGGGGAATGAAACTGAATCTATACCGACTATCATACTTGATATGATCGTATCTAAATCGGTATACAGATGTACATTTTAAAATAAAATAATGATCTAATGACATAAGGTTTCAATTTTTAAATTTTTTTTTAATAATTTCATTTATCTGATAATTAGTTTCCTCACTAAGGATGAGACAACATTTGTGGTGAATGAACTTCCAAATCAAGAAAGGAAGTAAAACCGAAAGGAAACGCACACAGGGATGTAAAGGGTGAAAGTGTAGGGGGCCAACGAACCCCTGTGTTTGCTACCTGGCTTCGCTGGGGCTCTGACCCCTGAAGGGATACAGCAGAGCTGTGAAACCTGCGCTCCGATACATGAAGTTTCAGAGGGGAGTTCTTATCGAAGTACATGAACTATAGACAGTTCTCTACACAGGGATGAAAGAGATGCTGGGGGCCAGCATCCCTGTACATGCCTATGGAAAGAGAGGGTACTGCTCTCCGCGGTGTGAAAGGATTGGGATGGAAAAAAAAGGGGTGAACTTTTTTCAAAAAAATGTGAACGACCTCCGATATCAGAGTTCTTCGACAGAGAGCTTTTCCTCACTTTTACTTTCTATGCGAATCTCTCCCAAGAATCAAGAGAAAGTTTTTGGGGTTTTCAAAAAGAATTAACAGATTCTTATAAGATTGGAAAACTTTGAAATTGAGATAGAAGGGGGAAATATATATATTGTTTTTTTGTTTAAAAAATATTTAATGATTGAATATATGTCTGTAGATAAAATATTAAAAAAATTAACGATGATTAAATTAACATACATGTTTAGTTTTTTAAAGATTTCAATATTTAAATTTAATACCTATTAACACGAATAACCATAATAAATAATGGAAGGAAAGTAGAAATATAATTTAATTTCAAATTTTAACTTTTAAATAAAATTATTCAGCTAAACAAAATTACTACAAGTCTTGTGAATATTAATAACTTATTAAAATATTCAGGTACAAAAATGTTTATCACATAAAAAATTAATAACCAATTTTAATTTTTTACAAGAAAAAAAACATTAGTTTAGTTTTCATATTGAACCCTGAAAGATTAATCATTTTTTTTTAAAAAAAAAAGTAATTTTACAAATACTCAACTCAATCAAATAAAATTTTTATTACACATTGTGTCTTCATTAAATAATCCATTTTAAATTGAAAAGAAATGATCTAAATTCCAAATTTAGAATGCAATTAAAAAAGGGATAATATCCGAATTTTATAACAAAAAATATTAATAAAGGATTTGAGCCTGACATATGATATATATATATATAGAAGTATATATATATATATATATATATATATATATATATATATATATATATATATATATATATATATATAATAAATTAGAGCTTTAAGTTTGATTTGTTTTCCAGATTAACTCTATGTTATATAATAACTTTGCCTGAAATTTTAAATTGATGGATATCATAAAAATATTAAATACAAAAATTGCATAAAATTATGTACATAAAAATTATTCTAAAAATTAAATCTAATTATCATTTTTAAGTTTATTTTTGCAAATCTTTCGATAACAAAATTTAAAATAATAAAATTAAACGAAATCTACTTAAAAAAAAAAAATTTTTTTTCTCTTTTCAAGGAAGGAAAAAAAAAATTTCAAGAAAAATTAAATAGCCCAAAATTGTTGAGATAAATAAATAAAGGGGGGGGGGGTTTGAAAAGACATCAAAAACAAGATATTGGTTTTTTAATAAAAGAAAAAAAAAAAAAAAATTCGAAAAAGAAACTGAGCAAAGTGTTTCAATTTTAAGATGAAGGGAAGAAAAAAGAGAGCGATAAGTGCATCTTACATAGTTTAAGGAAAATCGTATATTTAATGATTGACCCTCTCCTACAACATTCAGTGTCGGACTTATTAAATTTTATAAACATACTGAAACTGAAATGAGAAGGGAAAAAAGAATTTATTTTCATTAGATGGCGTAATGTTAAAAAAAAAGAGGGACTTACGGATAGGTAGGATGTGAAATGGAAGCAGCTTTCGGAGGGATTTTATTGTAGCCAAGAAAATCGTTTAGAGGTGACAAATGCGAGTCAAGATCCCCTAGAGAACCATCTAACTGCCATATGAAAAGATGGTATTCACAATTCAACCTAGGAGAAAATCTTCCGAAGGCGCATTGCACTCAAAATTAACATGTTTTCCACTCATTTGCAGATATTCGCCATCCCATCTAAAGTTTATGGGGTAAGAAATTTGAAATTTTTATTTTGGTAAAAACTACTTAATTATTCGTTTATAGATCATTCGGCTTGTAATGAGGATAAAAGGCATCCACTTACTGCTAAGTACACAATTTTTTCCCCTCTCTTTGACTATTTAATTTATTTTCAAAAGAGTAATAAAAAAAATTTTAAGAAATTATTTCTTAAATTTATGTATAAAAATAGCAAAATTAATTATTCGGGAAAAGCATAACTGAGAGAAAATACATAAAACGCTCATTGGTTTCTGGTTTTACTTTTTTAAAAAAAATGGTGCTCAAGTTATTAATGAAATCTTTATCAAAAGAAAACATTTTAGCTAAATTAAATGCAACTGAAATATCGAGTACATATGTTTTAGGAGGTAAATACACTGGCATGTATTTATACATCGTCACAACAGATCCAGTTTTAAAAGGTTTTTACATATTATACATTGCACATGAATGAATGAATCACTGAAAACTATAAGAATTTAATCGTTTAAAAAAAAAAAAAAAAACATAAAGCTCCCAATATTCCTTTTTCTGAACTCTTTTAGGTAATGTTGCAAATTAATTTTATCTTAAATTTTAATGCAAGCAGAGAAGAATTTATAGTACAATAAAAAATAAAAACCTTATTAATTACCATACAAATTTTAAAGAATTAGAAATTTATGAAAGATGATAATTTCCCAGATTTGAGCTACTTTTGTAAAAAGAATAAAATACTACCATTAACAAGAGTCTGATGTCTCAAAATTGAATAAATATTTTCATTATTCAAACAAGATTATCAGCTTATACACAACCATTATAATCCAATATTTTATTTGTTTCACTCTGAATTTTTAAACATCATTGGTAGATACTTTACATGAAATTAAAAAATACATAATCTGATTTTAAAAATCAATACTGATGAAAAAAACATATATATGATTTTTATACTATTTTAATATCTTGATACACAAGACCAATCTTCCAATCCCATATTTTAATTATTTGTGTACATAAAATGTTTAATCATGAGATTCTAATGCCAATTCTGCATATTTACACTAAAATAATGCAACATAATCATTACATTTTTTTTCCTGTTTTTCTAATCTAATATATGAAGTGAAATGAAATAAAAGAAATCTTTATATTTGGAACACAGTGCACTCATCAATGCATTAATAATAAAGTCCAGTTTGATATTTTGAGGTTTAGGCTTTTTAATTAGAACAAACTTTTTAAGAATCCAATCACATTGAAAATTAAAGAAATATTCTCTTTAAATTATCTTCCAAATCAAAATAAAAAGAGCTGAGATGACATCAATTTTTGCAAGCAGTGTTTTAAAAAAAAATTCCAGTAAAATGTGTTTTTTAAAAACTATTATAGCCTAGTGCTTTTTAAACTAATATTGTAAAAACATAGATTATAGATAAGTTAACATTGAGGAAGGTGAAATTTTTAAGTTGGTGCAAAATCTATTTCCTATCATAGATATTGAGAAAAATGTACTCTTAGAACTTTCAAATTTTTTTCAGTATTACCCTGTACACCCGCAATTTGCTTACAAATAGTAGTAACAATATTTTAAATTTTTTCCATATAAATTTATCATGTTTCATATATATAAAAGGAAACAGGAAACTCAAAACATAAATAATAGTTAAGTGTAAAATGTGAATGTACAATAATAATTAGACGTAAAATGCTACCGATAAAAATTTATATTAATTATAATTGAGTGGGGAAGGAGGAATATCTCTAGTAAGTTCAATTTTAATAATATTTGTCCTAGTATAAAAACACCTCTTGTATTTGAATTATATTCTCACTTAATTTTGTTGAAGCTGATAAGATTTCAGTAGCAATAATTTTTTTAAAAAACAAACAAGATTTTTTCACAAATAATGACTAAAAAAAATGAATAAAAATTCACTTTGAAAAAATTAACTGTATTTCACAACATCTTGTTTAATAATAATTAAATTTCAATCGTTACTGGAAATTAAATTTCAACTGATGTAAAATATTATTTTGAATACAAAGTACCGCCATTCCATGTACACTATTCCACACATGAATTTATGAGCTACATATAAATGTAAGGAAAATGTATAAAAAAAACTTCCAATAGTCTATTCAATCACAAAATCTATTAGTCTAATAAATCCACTCATGCGTATGTATATATTTATTAAAAACAAAAATCATATAAATAAACTTTGGTTATATTTTACTCAATAGATATATAGCCAAATTTCAGGCATCACTATCCTAACAGAAAACAAAATACTTTTAAAGAGGTCTGTGATGTAAGTCATGGTAATATTGATAGAATTACTTTTTAAGTATGGACTTCAGTTTATATATAGATTTCCTTCCTCTGAATATTTATGTGTTACGAAACCGAAGCTTTCAACAGCATGCATTTTTTAAAAAAGTTTAATTTTAGACTAGTTTTAAATCATCTGTTATATTTTCTCTATTTAAATTTTAATTCAATTGTAAAATTATTTTGATGTCTAATCCTGCCCTAAGAATATATTTGTATTTTTGTGGAGAATCAAATGATTAAGGAATTCATCTTTTCCATCTTAATCTCTTTGGTAGAGTTCTATTTTATCATAATTTTAAGAAATTTGCATGTTAAACATATACCCTAAAATATTTTCATTTTAAACACAAAATGAAATTTATATTTCATAATACTCTCAATGCCCTTTTAAAACTGCAAACTAGCATTTTAAAGCTCTAACTAAAAAATAAAAATTTCTATCAGCCTGCAAAATTTATTTACATGTTCTAAAATGTATTATATTGAATAATTATATTGAAAGTAAAACGTATATTTATTTAAGTAACTTAATCTTTTTAACAGAAGGAAGGAATAAAATGTTTTCATCATATGAATATGGGTATATAATCAGTGATGTTACTGTTTATATTGACACTGAAAATATTTTTATATTAAAGTTATTAAGAACAAAAATCATTAAAACTATGTCACTTTTGAGGCAGTTTCTGAGCATATACAAGTAATTTAATAATGATCATTCATTAGATTTCAAGAAAAATTTAACCTGAACAAAATAGAATTGTAAAATATTATTGAAATCCCGTAGTACTAAAATTTGAACAAAGAGTAAAATAATATGCTAGGCTTTAGAATTATTAAGAATTTGGAATAAATGCCAAAAAATTTTAGAACTACATCAACAGAAACTAGTTCATCAGCATCTTTTAATAATAACTATTTCATTAGGATTTTTTAGATTGGGTGGTAAAATTATATGTGCTTGGGTTATTGATTTAAATACATAGCAGAAACCTATACCATTGGAATTTATGACAAAAATGAGCATGTCGTAGAATAACCGCACAAAATATATAACTTGAAAATATAAAAAGATGTATAATTCATTCTAATTCTACAATCATACACTTACTTCCATTACTACAATAGAACCATGATGAGCAAGCATTTGTTCTTCTTGGAAATGCATCAATGAAATGTTTTCATAATGCAAGTGAGAAGGCAAACCGAAGTGTAAGGATCCTTACACTTTGTTTTAATGATGTAAGTTTAATTACAATGATGCACAAATTAGCCTACAGAGTATAAACAGATGCAAATTAAGCAAAATATCGGTGACAGAAAAGTAGAAATTTAATTAGTCCAAACCATTATGGTTAGATATTCATACTGCTAGAATTGAATAATATGCAGATACTACCAAACTATAATAAATAGTAAATATACAGTTTCAAGAAATTCAACTAATACTTAATTATAGTTTCTTATGTTTATTTAACTAGTGAATTATTTAAGAAGAAAGAAATTATGAATAACTCTTTACAGTGATTGTTTAAATAAAACAAATTTTCCCAAAGAATTTAATAAATATAAAAAAAAAACTAAATCGAAAGAAAGAAATCATACCATATATTAACAACTATACAGAAAATGGAAAGACTAAAGGCTAAACTAATTTGTAATATAGACAATGAGGATAGCTTAGTATGTTACTTAAGGTTTTTGGAATATAATTTAAATATATACAAAAGAATAACAAATGTAATCAATGAGAAAAAAAAAATGACATTTCAGTTACTTTAAAAAACTGTGAATTTTACGGGTATTTAAATTACATATGTTTATAAGCTGAAACTTTTTTCATAATAAACAAATATTAAAGAGAAACAGTCAGCGAATAATTTACTAAAATACTGAAGTTTTGTGTAATTTCAGAATTACAATATTTTTATAATTAAATTACAGTAATAAAATATTTTTTAAAAATGTTAAATTATACAAGAGTTAATTACTTTTATCAATGAAACAGAGAACAATACTTAATATTTATCAAGTTAAAATGCTTCAAAATAGTCAAATAGCAGCAATAGATAAATGGTGTATCGCTTTCACGAGAAATGATAAAATTGTTAGTTATCTTACTTGTTAAAATGAAATATGTACATCAGCAAAATACTCGATTAACAGCCTCTTAATCTTTAATATATTCAAACGTTCTCATTGTTTACATTTCACCGATATTGAAACGAGCATGCACAATTTATATAAATACACAAAATCAAAGCAAACAAAACAAATGTGCATTTTAGGAAATATTTTTTATTTAAACAAAGCATTCCCCGAAAAAGAAAAGCATGCAAAAAGGCATAAAATTTTTTGTCTTGCAACTTGAAAATAACACAACAAAAATTGTAATACATACAGCATAAAAGCATTCAAGAAGATACAAAAAATTCTCTAGCAGTACAATAATTGTGTAATATTGCTGAACTAATAGCTTGTTTGAGCATGCTTATGTATTTAAAAGACAAGCTCTTAATACAATATATACATTAATCAAGACAAAGCAGAAAGTCTCAGTCAAGTTTAATTATAGCAAGATTATTATCAATATTCATAATAACATTATTTTACATAGATCTATCAATTATCCATTAAGAAAAGTACCAATAAATATACACATATATAAATTAAACAAGCAATACATGCTACTGTTGAAAAGTAAATAGATTAAAATTATTTTAGTACAATTGCATGCAAATTTCAAGATTTTTTTGCATAGAGCTTATGATTCAGCAGATAGTAAAAAGCAAATGATTTAGAGGCAGGATTAGACTATAAAATATATATATAGATTATTTGCTTATAAGTATTTAGATTTTTATAAATAAATATTAACAAAAACAAATAAAGTTAGAAACAAATTAATATAAAAACGTTGATAAATTTAGACAGAAGACAGATAAACAATTTTAGGTAGCATTAGTAACGAAAAATATTTTTAAGATAAAGTTCGTGAAAGTGTAAAATGGACAGTTATGAAGTTTTCGATAGAAAATATGCTGTTAATGTTAATACAAATAATTAAAATATTTTTGAAACATTTATAACTTCAAAATAAACATTTTTCAAAATTCAGAATGATTACACATGCATAACCTGTCAGTATTCTAGATTAGAACATTTGCAGAGGGATTTAATGGAAATTCGATAAAGGTTTTTTCATAAACATTCCAAATTATACACAAAAAGCAACTAAATTTATAACAAAAAACTTAAAATAATTTCTCTTACAAGAGTCTAAGCATGCACTAGTTTGCCCAATTGAAAAAAATTACAAATAAATTTTAGTTTAATAAGCATAACAAAAAATAAGATACAGATGAAAATATATCTCTGAAAAGAACTAAAGGAAAAGAAAATTAAAAATTAAGAGTATTATTTCAAAGGTATTAAAAACAAATAAAATACACAAAATAGAATATCTGAATAAGTCAAAAGAATAACTTAGAAATCATATATGGGTATAATACAAAGTGCATCAAATACGATTATAATTATGCGATATGTTAAATTGCAATGTTGATTACAACGATCGCTAAGCTTCACACCGAGTTCATAAGAGATGCAAACTTATTCACATAAAGCATCAATATACATATTGATTATTTGAAAGGAAATTTGTTTTGTAAGACTTTCAAGCCATCTTTGTTTACAAAGTTTGTATGAATGAATTTTGACAAGAACTAGTTATAAGAAAAGATATTATCTTACATGTATCCTTACAAAAGAAAAAAGGAAAATATTTAACTTTATGATAAAAGATAGAGCTTTTACGTGTGTGAGAAACGAGCTTATACGAGGCAAAAATAAATCTATACAGTATGTACAAACCAGGATTAGCAAGTGCATCAAATCATACCTTGATTAGGCATAAATAATTGAATAAAACCAATACAAGAAGACATTTCAAATCACTTAATAAAATGCATTATAATGGAACAGTCACTCTCGAAGAGCTAGCACACAGAATATTTTACATTTTCTGAAATACGTCGCCTTGCTATTTGCTAAAGCAAATTTATTATATAAATTTGAGTTTCTCACATATTTGTACCACAAAAAAAAAAAAAAAACTCCATTTTTGTACAGACAGTTAAAAGGAATATTATCACAACCTACTAAATGCATTTTACTCTTTTAACGAAGAAACAACGCAGAGATCAAAACAGCAAATGAATAAAAGTTTAACATTTGTAATGTATTTTAAGACATCTGCCCTCTTTCATACCTAGTGAAACTACATAACTGGATAGGAAATTAACTTAATCAATATAAAAAAAAAACTCATCAAAAGCTAATGCCAAGAACTTATGGATATGGATATTCTTACAAGCATAATCAACTATGTGAATTTTATTTATTCTATTTGTGAAAGTGAAATGGATGTGATGCAATGGATTAGGGTGCAGTGTAATTTGGTACTCACTTGTCCCATTCGCATTTCTCGATAGAAGCCGTCCTGTCGAAAGAGGAGTACTTGGCCCTGAATGTCCCCCACTAGAAGTTGTCAATAAAGCGTCAGATGAATTGGAAGCTGTGCAAGAATCTATAAGCTCCCGCACTGGCCGATCCATCTAAGTATCATCGAGAAAATGTCGAAATAATGCCGACGGCATCAAAACAAAACACACACACTACAAAATGTTCACTCAAAGGGCGACAACATACACATGCACGATCAACATAAAACCGATGTTAAAATTACTGATTAACCGTCAGGCAGAAGTTTTTCCACTAACCCTACTTCATATAATGAGACACAGGATTCGTCATTTCGTCTTCTATTCATTTGACAGATGTGTGTCGGAGGAGTCGCAACCCATCCATCGTAGTTCCCGGTCGAGCACATAGTCCGTCTGACATCTGGGTAGCAGGGAGAGGTGGTGGAGGTGAATCGGACACAATGTCGAAATCAGCTGACGAGAGAATTCCAACTCAATCGAGAAGACGTCACCAGAGTTAGTTGTTGAAATCAAAGCATTCGTTGAGAACCCAGTTCTACAATGGGGCAGCATCGCAGTCGTGCCGCCGATAGATGATGAGTGGGGAATGAGAGGGAACGGAGCCGAGACGGTTGCGAATTGTCTTCGAAGAGCTTAGTACACACAACTGTCGCTCCTAGCTGCAACCTCGTGCGTCTGATGCGCTTCTCTGTGCTCCGCTCCTTAGCCTCGTTGCCTAGGGGGCGCTGCACTCGCAGTCTCGCTAACGAGATGCTTTCATTTGCATCTTTTTAACATTGCAAATAGGATGAAAATTAAAATTTACGCCGCCTAAGCCAATCACGTAAATTAATCTTTGGCTTCTTGTTAATGAGGATGGTGGCGGTGCTGAGCGGTGGTAAGAAGGATACCCTCATTCAGAAAGACAACAGTCGACGAGGGATGATCTTGCCTTTTCCGCTGCTTTGTTTTGACGCTTCTCTAAGAGATGTTTTCTTGTTCGTATGACACCAATTAAAATTGGATTGGAAATGAGACGCGCCTTTGTGTTGTATGACATAGCTTCAACACGCGCGGTTTTTTTTTTTTTTATAAATAACTTTTAACATGTGGGCAATCTTAATACAAGATACGGCACTGTAATTTTGATTTAAATTTCAGAAAATTTTTATTATTATCATTTTTTTTTTGTTCACGGTAGGAATGACTGAGAACAAATTTTAAAAATTCGAAATTTAAGAAATAAATATTTTTTTAAAAATAAATGTGAACAAGGACTAACTACTTTTAATTTCCCAATAGTTTATATATATATATAAATATATATATATATATTATTAAATTACTCAGATAAATAAAATACTTATTAGCATGTCAGAAAGAATGCGATTTTTTTTAGTGAATTAAGTTCAAATATCTTCAAAATACCATCGTTACTAGTGTATTGAAATATGTTCAATAAATGGCAATGATATTTTTTTCAAAAAAAACTTAAAATAAAAAAAGAATATTTTAATAATTATTTTTTAAGAATTACAAAAACAACTTTTTTATTTAGTGAAAAAAGAGCTTCAATTTTAGCCACTAAAAATTATGAACTGATAGTTTTAGTTCTTTCAACAAAAAGTGAATTTATTTAATAGATATTTTTAGTATGTTATTCTTGAACTGTTCAATAATTCATGGACTCTCTTTTAGATGAAAACAAAATTCTTTTTACATGAAAGAGAATTAAAAAAAAAAAAAAAAACTATTTTTTATACAAAACACAGTTTTTTGTGCAAACATTGCTCAATTCTAAATACACATTGAATATAAAGGATATGCTGTAAAGTTTTATTTTAAAGTTAAACTCTGAACATTTTAAATACATCTATTTCAGACATGGCCTTCGAAAATTTATTGTATTAATGATTTTTTCAGGAAGATTCATATTCAAATTTAAAAAAAAAAAAAACTCTGCAAAGTATCAATAACTTGCAATTGATATTTTGTTGTTATTGTCGATGAAAGAAATCATCGTAGCTTATATTTTTTTGGGTATGATACCAGGAATGTGTAATAAAAAATGCGTCAATAGAGCAAATCCCGATTCAATGGAAATCTCTTTATGCTTGCTCAAATAAACTACTTTTTTATGAAAGAAATACATTATTTTATAGCATAACATTGAAAAACTACCTTTCCACCCAAAAAACTTTAAATACCTGAGCTATTTAATCTAAATTATGTTAAAGTATGTTGTAAGCAATGTTCGGTACACAATTGCAATTATTTTATTCAGAAAAATAAAGATTTTCAATGTTTTAAATGAACAATGAAATGGAGAATAGTGATAGATAAAGAAGTGTATACAACCTATTAAATTTATATAAAATAATTTTTTAAGAAATATTGAAAAAAAATAGTTATACTTGTGACAAAGTCTTACACAATATAAAAGGATTTTACTTTTAACGATAATTAATTTCATAAAATTCAGTAACGATATTCTACACATGCACGTTGTTAAAGAATGGTTACTTTATTGAACAGAAATGATGTTAAAAAATCAATAGACTATTCAAATTATTTTCTGGTCATTCATTCAAAAAAAGAGCTCTTCTGATGAAAAAATAAATGTATTAGGTGCAGTGTTCGGTTGTATACATAAATATGAGATGATCCCCCCCCCCACACACACACACACGGCAAGAGCAAATTTAAAAAGAAAAAGATTCTAAGCAAAGTTTTGCAAAGAATAGATTTAGCCACCCAAGATGCGTTTTTTTTAAATAATTATTATTAAACTACTCAATTAACAATAAGAATTAAAATAAACGATGAAATATAGAGAAATTGACAATAGTAAACTTTTCCGATATTAAAATTAAAGGGAACAATAAATCCTTAAATTGAATATATTTAAGCTAAATGTAATTAAAATTAAAGCAAACGATAAAAAAAAATGGAAAAGTGATCTCGTACACCAAAATGCCCCGCCTAAAACAATAGCCTCTTCGGAGTCTAATTACATCTGGACATCTGGCTAGGCAGGAACTAAGCTACGCTGATGACTTAACATGGTTGGTACGATTTAAATTATTTACCATACGGTTCAGTGGCTGTAATGAATGTTTTAAGTTTAAAAAAATAAACTGAGGCTTACAAGAGAAAGTTCTTTGATTGCAAGAACTTTGATTGCATTTTAACAATAGTTCAACAGAAAATTAGGTACCTGCTTTACCGAAATGGTTCAAACTGAATATCTGAATCCTATCATTGCTTGACCGATATGCTTCTGCATTTGAATAAAATTGTCCGCAGATACTGTGGGAGTATTCTTTATCTACTTCACATGGTAAATTTTTTTTAACCGAATGAATCGAATGTTCTACCAAGAAGGGGAACACTGGCGGTAACCTATCATGTTACATATGCGGGAAATTGATTTTAAAGGACTTCAGATTTTTTTTTAGTTAAAGTATATTAATGATAATAAAGAATGGGAAAACCAATAATTCATATCCAAATTCAAATTTTTCGTCTTAAATCAAATTTCAAATAAGAATAATATTATTAATGTTGTAATATTTGGAATACCTCTCATTTCAGGGATTTCTTAACGAAAGAAGACTCCTAAAATTTACGAATTATTTCTAAAATTACAACTATTTGCCTATGTAGTCAACATTTTCAGTTCTTTCTTTTTTTTTTTTTTCCTTTCAAAAAATCAGAGTTAAAGGAAAGAAAACAGAAGCACTTATTCGAAAGTAAAATGATTTTTAAATTCCTTCAATAACTGATACTTCAATTCTCATTAGAGGTAAGAAAATTATGTTTCATTGAATTGAATTGATACTTGTCAGCAATAGCTTCAATAATGGCAAACTCAGCAAACTATATATATAAGTTACATATTTATTGCCTCCCTCATTTGAAATATGTTACAAAAGATTTTTAAAAAATAAATAACAACCTTTCCCAATTTTTTATCATTTCATGTGAAAATAGTTTTAGTTCTTAAAGGAATATTTTTTTAATAAATATCCGACAGAGGATTACAGTATTTCAGTACCAAAAAATTTAGTATTATCTATTCTTCATTGTATTACAACCTGAATTCATTAACTTTTTTTCAAAGCAAAAGAAATCCCTTGTATACGAATAATACGAGACATTAAACAATCTATAAACTCTCATTTAAGGTATTCTTTTTTTTTTCTTTTTTAAGAGGTTTGTGAGACTACCAGAGGTCTATAGGCACTCCCTTCCAAAATGCAATTTGTTTTCCTGACCTGGGATGGAAGTGAGTTTTAGCCTTTGTTCGAAACAGAACAGGTCATCATTTTCACAAGAGTGGATTTTCACGAAAAGCAAAACTCGTTTAGATGACCTAATTGCAAAGTAAATTTGTTCATGCTCTTGAGAATAGTATTTCTGAAGAAATAGATTGAAGAGAGTTAAAAAAAATTAAAAAATGATAATTAACTCTTTGGAAAAAGAATTTCAATATGAATACGAATAGAAGTGAATCTCAAAAGTAATTTCATCAAGTATTGTAGAAATTTCGATTAAAAATTCGATTAAAAATATTGCATACCTTCATTACGAATCAGACTTTTGAGATTTAAAAGTTGCTAATAAAAAGAGGTGGAGAGATAGTTCTTTTTGTAAATATGAATATTTATTAGTTAGGCAATCTGAAAGAAAATTATAAATCAATTAAATTTAAAATTATTTCACGCAAGTGAGAGAAAGAGAGAGATTTTAGGTATAGAGAAATGTTTGAAAAGTTCTGCAGTGATTAATAAAGCAGTAGATATTTGGATATTCAGAAAAATTGTAAGATAGTCAGTAAAATGACATTGCGTGATTCCTCACTGTCAAAGCTCACGCTTTTGATTTAAGCCTGTTTTGCCATTATCATGAACTCGAAAGATTTTTTCCCCGTCTTTGTGTATTTTTTCTCCTTCCGTCATAAATCTAAGCTTCTACCACCTTAAATGGATTCAATTCACATAATCACAAAGTTTATTACTATTATTATTTTTTTAAAATTTTGCAACACTTCAGCTTGGGAGTGGAAAATGAACCCCCCCCCCCAATTATTTACGAATATATTACAAAATCACTTACACATATTAATACATAATATTTTTATGATAATTTTTCATATACATTAAATACCTAATACCTAAAATATTTATATCATTCATGTCGTATCTTTGATAAAGAAGTACTCCATCATGATCAACAATACACTCAGATTCTTTTTTTTTATTGATTATTTTCTTAAAAATATTGCAGGGTAAAATTATCTTTATTTTTTTTTTAAAAAAGGTATAATGTGTACAATTATTTCATTGCATGAACTTAAAAGCAAAATTTTCAGTTAGGTAGTACTTTTTTCTTTAAAATTATGGTGTGCAACTGTTGAAGTATTTTTTGGCTTAGAATGTTATGTTGATTATATACCCTAAACTCTTTAAAATTAATATTTAATTGTAAATCATGTATTAAATATATGCGACTAATCTCTTTAAGTATATTTAATCATTGCTAATAAAAATATTTTTATTCAACAATTTTTAAAGAATTAATACATAAAACAACGAGTAAAAGTGTACCTGAATATGACGCTGAAGATAAAAGGACCCTGAATTTTAAACGAGTCCAGTTCCCCATATATATATATATATATATATATATATATATATATATATATATATAAACTTTGATTTAATACGACAGTTTTATTTTTCAGTAAAAATAAAATCATATATTTTCTAAACTTTAACTAAAACTTCATTATGTATTAGGGTAAGAATTATACAAAAATAATACTAAAATAAAATGCTTATAAATGTTCCTTTCTAATGTTTGTAAAAATCCCTTTTCATTTCCTTTCCCAGGCTAAAAATTAAAATGTGGTATGCAAATGATCTTATTCAACACAGAAACTAAATCTAAAAGATATTTACGAGTGAAAACAGAATATTATTTTCATAACATTTTTTTTTTTTTTTTATAAAACTTCATTTTATAATAAAAGAATCATTAATTTTAAATTAAAGTGGGAGGGGGGGACTGCATTATTTAGTCTTAAACTAGAACGTTTTCGAGAAATTAACATAGATTCCCAGCGTTTTTAGCCAATTATATCAATCCGGAAATAAAAAAAATGCCATAAAATTATTCAATCGAATGTAGATTGATTAGTTATTTCACTACACATATCTCATCATTAACATAGTATTCACCAAATGCTCCATTTTAAGCAATACAGAGGTCTCAAGAAAGGGTTAATAAGACCCTAGAATCAAAGAACGTCATGGAAACTTTCACTTTCTTGCAGTTCGTGCAAAGTTCAAAGCTACCAATGAACTTTGAGTATTTTTTCCGATAGGGGAAAAATGTAAAGGGTTAGAAGCAGGAAACGGTTGGGGTTGGAGAGCGCGCACGAGCTTTGGCAGGTGGGGGAGCAGTGCTCTACGGAGGTCAAAAACCCCCCAAGAGAACCCTATCCAGCTCCTTAAGGTAAGGGAAGACAATATACCAAACAATGCGGTATATAAGATTTCAACCCGAGTGAACTAACGGAGAAAGTGGGAGTGGGATGCAGAAGGAACTCCTGAAAATGTCTTTGACCTCCGCCCCACAGATTCTCAAAAGAACTTGGCGAAGCTCAGAAGATAAATTTACTTTCAAGGGATTATTTATTTCGTAGAACTATAGCGATCCTTAACAAAAAGGGAGAATTTATATTTTTAATGTTGCAATATCTATTAAGGTCCTTAGACGAAATGGATTAATTCCTGAAAAGCCTCGAATTCTTTGGAAGGAAAAAAAAAAAAATGTTTGATTGTTGTATCACAGAACTCCATTACAATAAAAATAGAATGTCTCGTTGCTATAATATACTGTAAATACAATAAATTAGCGATTCTTTTTTTGTTGCTTTCCTTCTTCCTTTAAAAATAAGGATGAGCTCAATATTTATGTGTCTCAAAAAGCAGTATACAGAAGGAGAAAATAGTATTAAACAAACAAATAAAAACTTTGAAATTGCTATGCTGATTTCATTTTAACATGTGCTAATATTTATCATTTTTTTCCCCTGTTAAGTTCGCAAAAAAGTAGAATTTTTCAAAATGAATATTAATAAGAGTAAAGTAAGCGTAATTTCAACCCCCACGCTCCACAGAAGGAATTACTAACAAGAAAAGAAAATACTTTTTTTCAAATTCCTAATGCATTTTCATTTTCACTAGCAAAATATTCTAAAGTAAAAAAAGTTGTCAATGTTAAGAACAAAATGAATAAAAGCAGACGATTCTACCATGAAAATCAATTATTAAATTAAATTTTAAAATAAGACGAAAACATAAATTATTTAAGTAGATAATAATATTCTCTTCAGATATTAAAATAAAAGCAGACGATAAAATATTAAATTAAACACATCTTAGTTAATGTAAATATACCTAGAGCAAACTAAATATAATTATTATAATCATAATGTATTATAATGTCAATCATTTGAACCTAACACTATGTATTATTTATTTCATGCTCACACATTTTTGTTGATGCCGTTTTCTCAAAACAGCATGTTAGCACATATTAAAAAGGAAACATGGCGCATTTTAAAGAAAAGAAACCAAGTTATTTTATATTAAGACTATTGAAATCATTTTAAGCTCAAGTTTCTTAGGTTTAATATAAACAACATCTTAACTGTTCTAAAAATTAATTGAATTCTTTTTCTCTCATTTATGCTTCTTTTACAAGTTGTTTTATCAGATCTGTACAAATATACGAAGAAGAAAAACAATAATTCATCTCTATTGATAAGAAATGAATTATTTAATCATGAAACAATTTGCTAATGTTTTGGAACTACACTATTAAGAACTTTTCAAACTTAATTCTTAACAAAATTGTAATATACTTTGAGCATTTTCAAATGCATGGGTAAATATTTCGGTGAAAAACAAGCCTAAGAACTTCTACTTTTTTTCCTTATTGATAGACGCTTTAACGGAATTTATTACTTTATAAGGAAAATATTCTGTATGAATAATAATAATTGAAATAGTAATAAGGAAATTTTAGTTTCCTTGGTTCCACCCTCGTTCGGTTGCCCCATCTCTAAAAGATGAAGTAAGTTATACTTCTCTGCAAAGTAAAATATCTTATATTAATTATGTGTCTGGTTTTGAATTTTTGTTTCTGAGATAATGAGATTTCGAATCTATGCTTTAGACTATAAGTAATAATTTTGTTGTTAAAGTAATAACTAAGAAGGTTAAATTTTGTAAAACACACATATATGACGTTCTTATATTGTTGCTTAGAAGAAAACTCCCCCCCCCCTTTTTATAGTTTGTTTCTTTAATAATAATATTTGAAATGGTATACATACGAGTATTTTCAATTTTTACTTTAACGCAAGATGATTTTTTAAAATGGGATGAAAGGGAAAAAAATCTTCCACCGTTCAGTATGTTATACAATTCTTCCTTAAAAGTGAGTGGAATGCGTGCCTCATATCAATTTTAAAAATTTATGTACTATAAAATGTTGATAATGATCAATCGAATCAATGTACTGGAAATTGGTGCAAATACATTGAATGAAGAAAGAAAAGACATGAAGCAACAAGAAAATATTGTCAAAATTCTCTGTGTAGCAGTAATTAAAAGAAATATTACATGCTTTGTCATGAAACGTAAAGAATATCATGCAAACTCGAGAGAAAAGGTTCCTTCAAAGTAAACATGCGAATCTAAATATTATATATGACAATCTACTCATTAATATGTCCTATTTATTTATTAAAAACAATCTCTCAAATCTCTTAAAAAATCCGACTTAATACACGTGCTCGTATAAAGTATTTAAGTCTATATTTTGTTTATAATCCATATTTTTTAAACATTGATAAAGAATTAAAACATTTATATCTTACCTATTTTAAATTACGATTTGAATCTTTTTATTATCTGCTTGAATCATATGTACTCCCCACAATAATATAATTTTTTAACAGTATGAAGAGGAGCAGTAGGTATTAAAATTTAAATATATATATATATATATATATATATATATATATATATATATAT
>BMAW01027786.1:595374-613144 GCA_019974015.1 Nephila pilipes
ATATATATATATATATATATATATATATATATATATATATATTTGCAAATAACTCGCAGAAACAAACAACTGCTATTTTTTATTTCTCATCATACCACATCACTATGAAATGAATAAGAAAAATGAAATTTGGTCATGAAATCAAAATCTAATAAATAATAATCAAATAGTTTAAAATAAATAAGTTTGTGTTTAAAATAAATAGTTTAAAATAAATGTGTTTATTTAAAATAAAAAAGATTCACAACAAGAAATATTTAAAAAAAAAAAAAAAAAATACAATTTTTTTACTGGATTTTTGAAGTCAGAATTGTAAATAACTCAAAAATCATATTTCAAATATCATTTTTAGATAAAACTGAACCATTGGTTAAATATAATAAATTTTCTGATTTCTGGCTTTATATAACAAAATTTTCTAGCCCTTGGTTTAATATAATACAATTTTCTTTTCGTTATTCGTAACGAATTTAAACAATGTATGGTTTAAATTCAATACGAAGACTTTTTCTTACAAAAGTTAAATATCATTGAACATAATTTCAATTTGGAATAAATACTCTAGCCAGTTAAAAAACAGTTTGATCTACGTAATAATGGTAATAAATATTTTCGAAAAGAGGCTGGAATAAAAGAAATACGTCAGAGATTTGAACTGAGTTGCATGTAGCATTTTGTGAATGAATTGCCAATACAATACATTACATAAGCAACTCTGAAAACTTTTATTCCGTATTAGAAACCAGACTATACAAACACATTCCCGTCTGAATGAATGCAGCAAAATAAATTCTAACTCAATAAAATAATTTGTAATTATTTAAACCAAAAATTAAGCTTTGAAACACTTATAAATTTTCATTATCCCTATTTTGGATGAGAGACAGTAAGAACGCTTATTTAACGCTATTTGAAAATATATTGATAGAAATTTAAGACTTAAAATGATCAGGAAAGTAAAATGACATTTTAAAATTTTCATTTGATTATAAGCCGTTAAATAAGGATAGAGAAGAGAAGAGGTGGTGCAACTCAAATATTGTAGAATTAGAAAAATATACTACTGTCAAAGTTATATTGACATGAGTACAAGTTATTATTGTTCTGTATTGCTTAATGCAAATCATGAAGGGATTAATTTAAAATAAAAAGCAATGGATGTAGTTTTACTAGTAATTAGAAGTGATAATAAGAAACAAGGAAAATATATAAATGATTCTTTCATAATATGTATGCGGATAAAGGCATTTTCCCCCCAAAATATTTCTCCTTGCTCGTGTGAAAGATGTTACTTTAAAAAAGAACTTTAAAAATTCATAACTCTTAAAATTCTAAAACCATATTAAATTTGAAGAGTTAATCAATTTTAATTTTTTGGAGTAGAAAAAATTTTCGGCTGACAGAGAAATTGTATGATTACACAATTGGGGAGGAACATAGTAATCTTTCGTGTTCTGAATATACGCAGTTATTTGTTCTGTGTCATCAATGAGACAATATCACAAAAGTAAACGATTAAAACCTCTCACATTTGCTTTATAAATATATATACATACATACATACATACATACATACATACATATGCTTGTGTTATAGTATTATGTAACTAATAAAAGAGAAATCAAATCATCTAATAAATTGGGGTTTAAAAGTTAAAAAAAAAAAAAACTTACACAGAAAAGCAACTTTTTAACTTAATCAATAATAAGTTTAAATAAAATTTTTACAAGATGATCTGAAATGCTATTGAATGATGATGATGGTGAAATTTTTCAACCATGATTGGATAAAGTATAAATTAACTTTCAAAATTCTAAAAAATTACAATTTTAGTAAAAAAAAAAATTTTTTTTGTTGATTAAAGCTTAAGTTAATTTCTTTTTGTTTTATACTGAATATACAGAATAATGATTTCCGTAATCAGCTTATTTTTTGTAGTTTTTGTTTTAACTGCTGCATTTGGCTTTTTTTTTTTGTGCCACTTCTCAAATTAAGTCAAAAAAATTCTGATTTTTTTTTATTTTGTAAGTTAACACCACTATCTTTCTTGAAGCTTCATTTTAGTTTGTTTGTAACGACAGAGAAAGCAAAATTTCTAAAAGGAATCTTTCCCATCTACATATCAGAAGATATTTTAAGAAGAATAATTCTCCAGAACATATGTATTTCAATTAACCCATAAAAGTGTCTTTTTTTCAAAAAATGTCAGAAACAGATTCAACAAGAAAAAAATTGTTTCTTATGACATTAGAAGCTTCATTGAATCTCTAAGATGTTTAAAGAGTTCACAAAAGTACACTGTTTTACTGAAATTTGATATTGATAAGAAGATTTCCTCAAATACATCATTATCTAAGCAGTACAAATAAATATTTATTTAACCCGTTGATTTTTAACTTTTGTGAATTTAGATGCATTTAGTACCTCCTTTATAGAAAAGGGAATTAGCGTTTCGCATATCCATAGAGAAAATACTGGGCAATTCAACTAGGAAAAAAATCGCAGCATTCTTCTATTTATTAGTTTGAAGCATTTCTAACATTTTTATATTTTCGCTCCAATAAATTCCATAACTATAAGAATCCGATAACTTAAAACTATTCCTTCTGTTATGACTTTTAAGTTACTTTTTTTTATCTGGTAAGCATAAGGAAGATTTTCTAGAAAGTTTACTCAGTTATATTAATTTGAACATGTATTGCAATCTGTGACAAATATAGAGCTTTTTATGAGAAAAAGAAAAACAGAGGTATCTTCATTAACGACGATAATCATTTCCATATTTATCGTCGTAAGCCAAAACCGTGGTTATACAAAGCTCGACTTCTCACAAATATAATAATGTACTATTTAACACAAATTGTGTCAAGGAAATGTAACTGACTTAAGTATGAATATTTTGCAAAATTTAAGTGCGGTTTTCTCAAAATCTATTAGACGTCTATGCCTATAATCGGGTATTTTTCTGATCAGAGGGTAATGTTTCATTAAAATCCGCTACCAATCGATGCCGTAAGCCAAAGCTTGAGTTGTTATCAAGACATTTTTTGTTTAAAGCAACTCGTCGATAACCTAATACTTCGTTAACCTTTGACTCACTGTTTTATGTAGACTTTATCTTCATGAGCTAAAGCGTGTAGGCTCTAGCTCCAAAGTCAAGGTATTTAGTATAAAAACTTTAAGTATATTTGACTATAAAAAATATTCATTTTGCAAACAATTGTAGTCTTTCGAATATTTGCTTTTATATGATCAGAAAGTCAAACGAATTTTAAATATTACTTAAGAACAATGAGATAAATGATTTCCATACTCATGAAAATCTTATGGCCCTTATCTGTAGAAGAATTTTAAACATTCAGCAAGGAAAAAAATTATTTAATCTTTCGCCATAAGAATTGTTTGTAAAATTAAAAAAAAAAACATAGAATTTATTAATATTTATGATCCATTAATCATAAATAATTTAAAACTAGAAATAAGTATTTGAATTATACGTAGTATATTTTCTCAGTTACATACGAATAACTTATCTGTTACGATTTCGTAAAATAATATATTTTAATAAAAAAATAATTTATAAAATTAAAGTTAAAGAACTATCAATGATATTATCACAAAGGCATTTAACGTTACAACGCACCTTTTTCGTAGTATATATAACATTTCAAATTTAAAAAATCTACTTATTTCAATGTACTTTAATTAAAGATATTAAAATAGATTACT
Source organism: Nephila pilipes (assembly GCA_019974015.1). NCBI lineage: Eukaryota > Metazoa > Arthropoda > Arachnida > Araneae > Nephilidae > Nephila > Nephila pilipes. The sequence goes on from BMAW01027786.1 coordinate 599,105, forward strand.
TAGCAAAAGATATATTTAAAAACTTGCTTTCTCTGGTGCTACACTAAATCAAATACAAAATAAAGAAAACTGCAAAAAGTTCTATGCAAAGTTTTGCAAAGAACAGATTTAACCACCCAAGGTGTGCTTTCTTTTATAATTATTATTAAATTACTGAATCAAATATAAGAATTAAAGTAAATGATGAAATATAGAGAAATGGACAAAAGTAAACTTTTCCGATATTAAAATTTAATGAAACGATACATTATTAAATTGAATATTATATCAGCTGCATGTAATTAAAATTAAAGCAAATGATAAATTATTAAATTGAATATATTTAAGCTAAATGTAATTAAAATTGAAGAAAAGGATAAAAAATTGAAAAGTGATCCAACTAAAACAATAGCTCCTTGGTAAGCTAATGAAAAAAATAAACATTTATTATTCATCAGATCTATTTTGAAAATTCCGCTTAGAAAAGAGCTATAACACACAATCAATGAAATCTATCAATTTATCAACTATTTAATCAATTAATTTGTTATGTTGCAACTTTTTCAAATGTCTTGTTTCCCTAAAAGGGAAAAAAGCCTATTATTGGTTATATCAGGACAAAGTAACCAATGTTTGAATGAAATGTGTTGGAAATAGTGAGACGAAACTCAAAATTGTTTTGCGACTTTTTTGTGAAAGTTATAATTCAATAATTACAGTGAATTACATCATAAATATAAGTAATGAAACATTTTTCGTAAGATTAAAATAAAAGTGAAAGAAAAAAGAAAAAGGATGATTCATTCGTTAATAGTTCAAGTTCAGAAAGGATAATAGAGGAATGGTGAATTATTTAAGCAGGAAGTATGCATAAATTTTGAAAAAAATTTTAGTGTTCTTAATATTACAACTTCGATAGATTTTAAAAATTAACCTATACTTTTAAATTAAAACCTATGAGATTAAAAACACTTACGAGCTATACTTATATATATTTTCCTTTTCAATTAGCATATTTCTTAATTATTGAAGGAAAGAACATAATGCCTAAAAAACAACAAATATAATGATTTAAAGTATAATAGTAAAATCCTGTAACAAGGAATTGATTTCGATTTATTTTAAGAAATCATACTTCCAAAAACACTGTTTGAATATTTTATTTAATGATTGTAATACAAAGTATAGCATCAAAAAATATTTTTCAATTAATTAATGGAACATTTAGTAAAATAATAATCTAAAGAAAACTAGTATTAGTCTCTTTAACTAAATAGAAGCCTGTTGTAGTATTTGAAAGAGTGAAAATAAGAAAATCTACACTCACATTTTATTAAAAAAATTAATCACATCTCAGTATCATTTCGAAAATTTGCCTATAAATGAAATTTAATTATGCGCTTATAAGAAAAATAAATGGTACATTTCCATAAAAATTACTGAAATAATCTTATAAACAGAATTGGGCCTTTAAAACTCAAGTAATTCAACTTTTTTGGGTAAATTTAAATCAAATAAATTCCAAAGAAATTCACTGATTATGAATATTATGCTTTTATTTTTTATTTTAAAATAGTTTTTTTTATTGAGGAGTTTGATAATAGAATAGAAACTTTTAGTCCAACTTCCAACAGTCATTTGAATGGCTTTCATTTCTGTCTAAAACAATAGATTTCTTCTAAAAGGAAGGAATTTTAAAGTATATGAACTGTTTAAAGTTCGGTTTTGTTTCAAATTTTATCTTCCTTTATAACACTAAAATCATAATTAAATGTACTAAAACATTTCCAAGGAATTTTACTTCAACATTTTCTATAGTTTTTCTAGCAGATAGAAAATATCTTCTCCTTAGCTGAAATACATGAAACATTAAATGCAACAAATTAACAGTTGCGATTTTGAAGCCATTTTGAAAATGTGAAATTCAAAACATATCGATAAACATTGAGAACCGTAATAAGTATTGATTACCCTAAATAAAAACTGTATTTTTACTGCATACTTTCAATTCATCATATCTCTATACATGTCAGCCAGATGACAGAAAAAATGCAAGTTGAGGTTTTTACTTCTGATTGAAGATACTAAAGCAAAGAACTGAACTACGCTTTCTTATGCACCGAATACACTTAAAAGCAAACATGCAAAGCATTTTGAAATTTTTTAGAAAAAAAAAAGGCAGCAAGAAAAATACCGGAAAATTCCATTGAAAGTGCTGAATTCAAATGAAAAAGAAAATCAATCGAAGGTATTTGATCAATCTCCAAAGAATTTTAATACTTGCATTTTAGCTTCTTACGTTGTTTACACAAAAATCGAATTAATTTTATGTTAGGAGTGATGATGATGCCATAGCAAAACGCACTAAGATAATGCAAAAAGTTTAATTCATTATTCCACAAATTTTGAAATAAAGAAAACAACAGGATGAATACCTAAAAGTTCAACTCGTAAGGTTTTATTTAAAAAATGCAATCAGTCAAAGGTATGTCATCGATTTCCAGTAAACCTTAATGCTTGCATTTCAGCATCTTGCATTGTTGTTTACGCAAAGGGGAAGTTTAATTTATTTTCACAAGGGAACAACAGAAGCACGATATGAGGTCATAACAGTATGCAATAAGACGACGCAAAATGTTTAATTTACTACTCTACTTCACAATAAACATAAAATAATCAAACACATCTCGCACCCAAATATGGTAATTGCAGGTTTGGCCCAATTGTTTTCTTTTCCAATTAAATTATTTTTTTAAAAAAATGAGTAACATCTGTAATCTGATAAATTCAGCTCCTTGTGTCATTATAAAATTAATTAAAATTCCAATATTTTTTTCCAGTTAAATTGAAATTTTACAAAAACGTCTAACATCTGTAATCTGGTAAATTCAGCTCTTTATCATTACAAATATACCACTCTAACTTTTTTCCATTTAAATTAAAATCTTACAAAAATGACTAACATTTGTAATCTGGTAAAATCAGTTCTTTTTGTCACCATTAACAACAAGGAGAAATATCACAATGTAGTTTGGGTATACATCATATTTCATAAATAAACGGAAATATGAAGATGAAGCTTCATAATTTAGTATATCATAAATGAAGCCTATTTCGGTACTAAGTAGAGTACATAAACAATGGCAGATTTAGCTGTCAATGAAGCTTTGAAATCAAGTAAAAAGGTTGATCTGTAGATTCGATATATGCAGGTCGCTGGCATAACTTCAAGCCAATCAGTTTTTGTGAAAGTAGATGATGAATTTTCCTGCAATAAAATAAGCTACAAAGTTGTGAATATTTCTGTATCTGTAATAAAAACGTACAGAAAAAAAAATGAACTTTTTTTTGCAACGTATACTTCCAAAACTAAAAGCCTTCATAATAAAACGGAAAAGTAAAACTTGCCTCAAAAATACTTTTTCTTACGGAAGGATCTTTACAACTGAGCAATTTTTCAAAACAAACAAATTAAAAATACACCAATGTATTTGATTTCTTCTCTTTTATGCGTTTAAAAAAATAGAAGTACGACAGCGAAGCAAAATTGGCTGAATTTCACAGTGAAATTTAGTTTGGATGCAAACACAATACTCGAACACTGGTTATATTTTCAATTATCTTGGACCTTTAAATCAAGCGACAATTTTAATTAAAGACAGTAAGTTCAAACATGTGAGTTCACTCTTATAGCTTCAAAACCAATGAACTTTTGAAAAAGTAGGGGGGGAGGATTTTCTCCCTAGAACTAGAGAGAGCCTGTGAATCTTTCTACATCAGTGTTATATATATAAAAAAAAGCACTTCTTTTGAAAAGGCTACCTCTAAAATTAATAGCATAAAGAAAACATCGCAAGGATGGTGGGAAAGTAAAAACTTGCTTCCAAGACACTTTCCCCCATAGAAGGATCTTTACGTAAGGGGGCTGCAAAGAAAAAGAAGCGATGGGACGCAACTTCCGTTAGATTCGATAAGGTAAAGGGTAATAACCGGTTCGCACAAAAACTTACCTGTGCCACCGAAGAGGGGGTTTAAGGGAGAAAAGGGTTCAATAACATTTCCCACTGCAGCAATGCGGCGCATAGCGAAGGATTTTTTTGCATCCCTTCCTAACTTTCCACAGTACATTATTCTATTTTTTTGGTAAAAGGGGGTTGAAAAAAGGGGGAAGAAAATGAGAAAAAAACTTTTTTTTCCGTCACGACCGAGGTTATCGAACTTGCATTCTCTTCGATAAAAATGAACAAGTGATACCAGAAGACTTTACACTCCTAAAGTACATTGACATAATTCCATCATATATAGTTTTAGAGTGCTGATGTTTTATTAATTTTGAAGAAACATTGTTCAAAGAGATATAGCATAATGCTGTTATTCTGTGTGAAGAGATGTTTGTTTTCATAAGGCGAGTGAAAAAATGGATTCCTTTGCATTTTACTTAGTGCTTTGCAATAAGGTAATTGAACTCTTCGATCCTGATAATAATCGAAAATTTTTTCGAGCTGTTAGAAAAATATATAAATTGCTTTGCATGAGATGTTATTTATTAATTTTTGCTGCCATTTTTTTTTTTTTTTTTGCTTTTTCTAATTTGAGGAGAGAGATTTTTGTACATAAGGGAATATTTAAATATATAAATACATGTGAAGATGGAAAAGGCAATTTTTTTTCGCATCAAAAACGTGCTCAATATTTTTTTAAAAACAAGTTGGCATCTTCCTCATCATAGTTTTGCTTGCTTTAAAATAAAAATTAAACATACAGAACATATAGATTTAGAGAGAAACAGTGATTTTTTTTTAAGTGTAGCTCTTACAATGTAAGAATTTCATTCATATACAAATATTATAACATTTTCAGAGACTGATTTTCTAAATTTAAAATAATCAGACTAAATTTTTTTATTTATATATACTAGTACTAAATGTGCTAAACTTCTTTCTAAATGTACTAGTGCTGAATGTACTTTATTATCAAATGTACTAGTACTAAATGTACTAGCACTAAATGTACTAAATTTCTTATTACATGCACTAGTCCTAAATGCACTTTCTTAATAAATGGACTAGTACTAAATGTACATGTCTTTTTATTAGCATGTTGCTAAAGTTTCTAATTTACTAGCATTCTTAACAATTGCATTTCAGTATAATTTTACGTAATTAAATATGCTGATAATAACGATCTACCTTTTTGGACATACACCCAAACTGAATTTTATAGTAGATCCAATTTTCATTTTACTTCAGGAATATTGCTGTGATCTTTGAATCACAGTAAATTATTCTAATATACAAGTTCACGATCCGTTTTTTCCCAGTAGAACGCATTGTGGTTAAGAATTCGACTATAAAGACATGAGTTCAAATTCAAGGTACCAAATCAATCAATGGAACAAACATTTATATTTTAATTGTCTAACATGGTAGCTTAATTTAAAGGTAGACAAATGTCTTATTAACATACTTTATAATCAAAATAATATTCTAGAAAATCAGTCATCTAAATTTTCCTAATATGTGCATGAATTATAAAGTTCATACATGGTAAACTTGACATCAATTCAAGCAAAAGCTTCATGACTATTCTCCAAATTTAGATTTTCACTTTCCAATGTCCTTATACATTTCATTTGAAGAGATGAAAAATGCAACCTTCTTTCTAACTATCCTCAAGAAATGTGTTTGGATTTGATACATTTTTTCATTTTTCTATCTTATGTAATTAAGATCAAGTACAGATTTATCTGGTATCTAAGTTAAAAATAATGAATTTAATTCAAATCTACTGAGAGAATTTTTTCTTTATTATACGAATCATGACTTTCCTTGCACTACATTTATATAAGTGGTTGGAAAAAATATTATGTGGAAATTCCCTTTCCAAAATCATATCTTCATGAAAAACTACAACACAATAAAAAAATTTAATTGAAGAATAATTTTTGCTACTAAAATATCTAAATCTAATAAGGGTTTGAAGATTTTTTTTAACTCTAAAGACATTAGTTCAGTTCCCCGATCAAAGAACTACTATGGGATGGAATTAGCAAGTTTTGAAAAACCTTTTATATAATAAACTTATAGTTTATACTTATTTTATCCTTTCTCAATATGCTTCTCTGAAAAAATAAGAAACTAAACAATAATATATGTTTTTATTATTAACAAAAATCATATTTAAGGACTTAGTCATATTTTGACTTAAGTCTTAGAAGAAGAAGACTAAGACTCGAATAGATCAATTTTATTGAGTATTATAAAACATACAAAAAATTTCATTGCACAAAGTACAAAAATTTCTTAATTCCATAAGTAGACAGCTCAAAAATAATTCTTACAGCTTACGTTGACATTGTAGACTGCAGATTGCATCTTGACATCTTTAATATTTGTAGACTGAGGGGGAAAAAGGTAAGGAAAAGAAGAATACCCACCTGAGACGTTGAAAAATATAATTTACTATTTTTTCAGAATACATTGAAAATAAATAGTCTTATATTTTAAAACCTTTTTTGAAAAAAGAAAGGAAGAAAAGGAAAAAAAATAGAGATCAGAAAACTCAAACTCATCATAGTATTAATGAATTGAAAGTAAAAAGGAGTGGGGAAATGTCAATGAATTTCAACAAAATAAATTATCAAAATTCTAAATCTGTAAATTAAAGCATAACTACGGATTAAACATCTACTTTTTAACAATTACTCGTCTCGAAAAAAACTTTCTCATATTCTTTGTCATAATGTTCGTAATTATAAGTATATTTTTTATATTTCTCTATTTTATTACATCAACTTTTTTTTATGCATATATCACTCTTTCAGACACTCAGCAAATATAAAACTACACCTATACTTTCTGTTTTAGAAATAAAGTAAACAAAAGAAATTTTAAGACAACAAATTTTTTCAGCGAATTGTATATATAAAAACTGTAAAATTGTTTTGTTTCCTGGTTATTTTATCTAATGATTCTTTGAAGGCACTGATAATATATATATATATATATATATATATATATATATATATATATATATAGTGTTTCATCATGCGGTTTTCGAGATCGGTTATAAACATAAGAATTTTAATTTTGAAAAATATTTTGCAATGCATAGAGGGGATTTTTATTGAGAATGATAAATAGCACTAATTTAACTTTGTGCTTTTTGAGATTAAATATTTTTCGGCTACTGATTAAATGCAGTATAAGAAAGTGGAGAAATATTTTAAGAGGAATTTTGAATATGTTGCTCTTGCGATCTTTTCGCGCCGCTTACCAATGTGAATTAGAACGGGCAGTTGTAAAAATGCAAATCAGCCAAATGTGAACGAGCATTTGTGAAGAACTCCTTCTGCTACAGCTATATAAATATGAAATTATATACTTTTAGGATAAGCTTAGATCTCGACTTGCACTTCTAACATCAGCTTCCACTTTAGTTCCACTTCGGTCTTTCTTCAGTTTTATTTCTTTCAGCTGTAAGATTGTCAGCAGATATTTTTCTTTTCCATAATTTAAATTTCTCTTAAATGTTTTGTGGTAATAAAATACTGTTATTGTTAAAAATGGTTACTGATATTTAAGTCTTCTAACACGTTAGAGTAAGTAGATTCAACAGACAGAGCTCAATGAGATGAATACAAATACACAGTCCTTTTCATTGAAACAGTTAAGACAACAATCAAAATGGTAAAAAAAAAAAAGGGAGAGAAAACTGTCTTGCAATAAAGCAACTTCGTTACCTAAGGATAACGAATGCAGACAAAGTTTATTGCAATCACAATTAAAAGTTCTGTTTTATTAGTCTTAATTTTGCGTATTTAATCAGCTTGTTTACGAGTTGAGAATTCAGTTAAAGTGATAAAATATGTGTACAAAATTGAATATTATGTTTAGTTTATCGTAAAAATTATATGCAATTAGTTCATGAGAAATCAGCTGAATATAATTCAGGATAAAATTTATTATTGTGTAATGGAACAAAGTTTTTCTAATTTTTTTATGTCATCATTTATTATATCAAGGGAAAAAAAGTTTTATAATAGAAATAAAATTTTGATTACTTCGAAAAATGGTGAGCGATTTTATTGAAAATTATTGGTGTAATTTAGATAAGCATAAAAGTATTGCAGATTGTTTCTATAAAATTAGTTTCGATCTTTATTATTCGAGTTAAAATAAGTTTAAGAATGTTGAAAACTGCTTTTAGAAACGTTATTGCCCCTCATGAATTACATAAACGCTAGTTAAAGCCTTGAACATTTGGCTCAAGGATTCTCTAGAACTCCAGACTAGATAAAAAAAGATTTTAGTATGTAAAATTTCAGAAATGAATGTTTGCTTCTTTTTTTCTTGTCAAACAATATTTGTCATCTCTCATTCGCATCATGTACTTTTCTCATTTTTTATATAAGCCTTTATCTATAAGGTATAATTTATACACACAGACGGTAAACTGAGAAAAATATAATAAAAAGTTCCTATTAAGTTTTTGGTATTTGGTTGATGAACAGTGAAAAAAAAAAGTTTTTCTTGGTATAAATCAACGTCCTATTCATGGTTGGAATTTTCAATTTACCATATTAGATTATAAATTATATTATACCTAATTTTATTCAAAACCAAATTATAATTTTATGCCATTACACGAATCAGACTCATAATTTTATACAGAACAGTATAATATAAAAATTTTATAATAATTATGATAGTTAAAATTCAGAAAAATAATAGAGACACGTTGTCCTTTAAACAAGTTGTTAGTATGCATGAACCAAGTTTTCTGGATGGATAAGCAAAACATTACTAACCATTCACTATACGCAGTTTATATATTTATGACTATTTTTCTTAATATTGAGAAATAATAATATGGAATAGTTAAGTACTTCAAAAGCATTGATTAGAAATACTTTTTCCACACACAAATTAAAAAGAATTCTGATTTTAAAGTAAAAGAAAAAAAATGTGTAAAATCAATTTTTCTTCTGATTTTACCATTAATATAAGAGCTTTTCTTCATATACAGGCTATCTCATATTTGTTTCTTTATATTTCTTTTCATAAGGAAATAATAATTAATATTGATAAATTAATGTATGGAAAAAAAAGGAAGAATAACTGCAAAGGACATAATCATTTTTAAATGCAAGATTTTGTAAAATTGTAATTTACGTACATATTTAAATATTTCGAATTTTATAATAAAATCATCTTAGGTTATGGTTAATTTGAAAGATTATTTATTTGAACAGTTTTTAAACAAGCGGACAAAGTGTACTGGGAAAGTATACTGTTTATAAATTTCAGTAGCTCAACAGCAACAAAAAACATAAACATACAGAACGAAGAATATCTTACGATTTTTTAATAAAAGAAAAATTTCTGGAGCTATAGTTATTTTTATTTATCTCAAAACTTATGAAACATACTACAAAAATTTTAAAACTGACTTATATGTATGATTTTAATAAGTTGCGTTGCAAAACTATTTTTATATCTGTATCGTCTTAAATATGATTAATATAAGACTTTTGTTTTCTAGACTACAATAAAAAAAAATAAAACAGTCAATACAATTTCATTTTAAATAATCAATGAGCGCGATAGTTGTCTAGGCATTTTAGTTTTAATCATTTATCAGTATTGAACATAAATTAAATGGGTTAAATTGCCATTAACAATATTAAACACAAAGAAAAAAATATTATCAAAAACTCACAGCACAGTGCATGAAAATACCTACTTATTCGATTTATATTAAACATAAACTTAAGAAAACATTTTTAAGTTTAATTCAAATATTTTAGTAAATACACTCTAATTTTGAAATATCACAAGAAAAGCGCATTATAATATTTTGTATAAAGTAGCTTAAGAAGAGAACGCGGCCTATATATGGTTTTATTAACATATTTTAGGTTAGTTTGCATTTAAAGGAACTGTAGAGATTTTTACAAATATATTAATGCTGGCTTACCAAATTCAAATAAATTACACACCATCAAACAATGAAATAATACTGATTGCTTAGAAATTAATTATATTCAATGTAGAGTTACTAAATGCTTCAGTCGTCTCTTAAGATTTTTAAATTAAAAATTTAATTTTGAATTTTAAATATTTTCAGTTGGTGTTTAGTTCCAATACGAATTCTATTATGTTGATGAGTATTTTTATATGCAAGGCATAGCTTTTTATCTAATAAATGAAACCTTTATGTAATTCTAAATTGCAAAAAAGAAAAGGAAAAAAAAAAAAAAAAAAAAAAAAACGCGTGAAGGATTTTATCGCCATAAGATACAATATTTATTTCGTATTGACATGTGTTTCTTAATGATTTAATAAGCATGTGATGGTAGAAATGACTGTGTTTTTGTTTCTAAAATTTCCTTTTTTATTTATTTATTTTTTTATACACATTGGAAAAGAGCATTGCTAGAAAACTCTAGAAGTGGAAATTATCATGTTTGTTAAAACTGATTTTATTTTGCTTTAAATATGTACAAATACATATAAAGAAATTTGAATTGCAGCTTTTTTCTTTCAAAGTATCATTATATCGCTAGAATTTAAAGTATAGAATGATGTTTGAAATTTTTAAGGAATTCGACAGCAATTTTCAAAATTCTCAATTGAATAAAGGAATTTTTTTTATTTAAAAATACACGAAAGAATTTTACATTTAAGACTTTAGTACATTTTGAATGTTAACTGAATATTAATTGAAACTTAAAATCAAATGAATATTTCGCAATTTTATTATTATCTCTTTTTTACCATATATATTACAAATATATTCTAGCAATTCAAAACTTCAAAAATGAAATGGTGATGCAACTAGAAATACTTTCCTCCAACATTTAAGATATTACTTAGAAACAAATCTGTACAATTGCGAGCAGTATTATGTTTTACTTCTGAAAAACTTCTTTCTCCTGAATCTTTCAAAGAACTGGATGAGAAAAGGAAGCCCTTTAAGCATTATAAGAAAGAAGGGGAAAAATTTTACAATGATAACTGAAAACAAATTTTAAATAAAATTGGTAATTTGATGATAAAAATAACATGAACATTAACATGTGATTGAAAAAAAGCGAATATAGCACATAATTAAATTTTTATTCCAGAATGTTTTAATTTTAAAGAGTTACTTGACTGATTGGCAAATCCTGAAAATGAATTCAAATATATTCATTACATATATTTTTTTTTCAAATATGCTTATGTATTTTTAGGATGTACAAAATGTTTGTTTCTATTCACGTGAAAATAATAAATTTTAATATTTGATGAAAACAAAATAACTTTAAATCAATATAAAAATATAAATTAAAAGGCTCCCTATATTTTCCTCACACACACACACACACGCACGCACGCACGCACGCACGCACGCGCGAGCACACACACACACACACATATATATATATATTGGAATACATTAATATATTAAAAAGGCATTAACATTTAAAAATCTTTCTATCATTCTAGTTATCTGTCATTGAAGTGTACTTCTATCAACTGTATTTAAATTTTTTTATTTAGTTTGATTAAAAATGTGTCTTAATCCTCACTCTTTTTTTTTCACAAACATCAACTACATTTGGAGGAACCAGTACAAAAATAAGATAAATCCAAAAAATGTTTTAAAAAAATTTTTTTTTGCACCTTTTCCTCTGATGAATATGGCTGTTTCGATTGGGACAAGAAGCGAGTACGAATGTAAAGCAGGTCTTCTTTGCAGCAAAAAAAGGGAAAAGACAATAACATTAATTGTCTTCATTGCTTTCGTTTCCCTTCCCTCAATTATTTGTGATTTTAGACTTCATTCTTTTTTGCCCTGTATCCCTCAATTCTATCCTTGAAAACAACATGGAGCAAAGCACATTATGAAACTACGTTAACGTAAATATTGTCAGTATGAGAGAATATATGTGTGAAAATATATTCTCTATATGATATACTCTAAAGTCTAAAGGAGCAAAAAGCGGAAAATTAAGAATAGAAAATACCCCACCACAGCGTTTCCTGTTACATATATATATATATATATATATATATATATATATATATATATATATAATACACACACATACCGTTTGAGTGATTTTAAAACGAGAGAAAGAGATTCTCATGTTTTAAAATCACTCAAACTTGAAACTTGATACATCAATGCGTTTTTCTCACAATAAACTTGTGTAAACAAAATGCCTCATCACCTCCATTTCTTATGAAAATCTAGTAAATGAAGTACTAAACGCCCACTTTTTTTGGTTTCTATTTGAAATGGTCAAACTAATAGGAATCTGTGAAGAACAAAACTCATTTTTTCCTCGCTAAAGTCATGACTTTGAGCAGGCAATGATCCACGATTATTCGAAATCTATCAACAAAACTTGAATTCAAGAAGATGCTAGAAAATTGTTAGTCAAACCCAATTTACTTTTGGAAATTTTACTATTTTAAATAAGAAATAAACTAAGATATAAAACTTTTCATTCAAAACCAATATATAATGAGGAAAAAATATAAATATAACGAGGAGAAATATTATGCATCATGAAAATGAAAATCACATAAAATTAATTATCAAGAATGATATACTGAAATCAGTGTTTAAAAATAAAGGTAGAAAATTTAATATTTAAGAGTTAATTAAAAGCTCCAATTATGCTTAAAAGCTTTGTTTTTGAAAATGTATTATTTGGATCTGCTGCAGTCTTTGGGACTGTCAACAAGTTATATGATCATAAAATATACGAAAGAAATAATTTGTGGTTAAATTTATTTTTCTTTAACCAAATGAAGTTATAGACAGTATTTTTATTCAATAAATGTATAGAGAATATTTTTATATCCAAGGTTCAAGTGACAGTGTTCATCTTACATTTCATTATGTTAGTGCAAAAGACAACAATATAACTTCTTATAATAACAATGTAACATATTTTAATACAACGTAACTTTAATATAAACTTTCTAATATTTTTTTTTCTATATAGATTTCTAATTTTAAAGGCTTAGGAAAATTTAAATTTTGTTATTTTGAAATCGATGGAAGGCCTTTTGATGAAATGACTTAGTGCCGGATAATAATCTGCACATTCTCACGGGTTTTACCTAATAATGAGAGATCAAAAACATATTTTGATTAAAGAAGTCTAAGTAAATAATAATGTTTAATTGATATGAAGTATTTATTTTGAAAATATGGGAAAATATATTCTTTTTTTTTTTAAAAAAAAAAGAGAGTTGATTTTTGAAATATATTATTTAAAAAATATACTTAAGAGACAGTGGAATTAAAACTTACAATAATCTATTTCCTTTTTATATGCAAATGAATATTTCAATTCAAAGATTCATCGTAAAGTAGTGACTATTTGATTGTGAAAAAATCTAATTAGAGTATTTTAAGTAGAACAATGATTTTACCATTTTGAATAATAAGTGCATACATAGATCTGAAACAGAAAACTACATATAGAGATTATGAAATCCTGAGATTATGACTTAGTATGAATATCCTGGACCGTAACCAATTAGGTGTAACTTATTTGTCAGAAATCAGGTAAAGGAGAAGAAAAGCACAAAGATTTTTGAAATACAATTATCTTGAGATTTACTTTGCGTTTATATTACTCTTGCGCTTTAACCAAGAGCTTATTTATTAGAAGGTTTAGATTATGAAGGGTTGATATATATATATATATATATATATATATATATATATATATATATTAACTCGATATGAACGATTTGTAGTTTCTTGAGGAGTATCGTAATTAACTGACCTTCTATTCTCTAGGTGTTGAAGTTTTTTGAACCTCTTCAAAGAATTTCACCATAATTTTCAAACATCATTTTCTAAAAGCTTATCTGAGGTTTCATGCAATTTATTAGCTACGTAACGTGTTTGCATTTCACTCATTATTATAATAGTAACCAATTCATGCTTGTTCTCGGCATTATGTTTAAATAAAGGTGATATTAGTCTTCCTTCCTAAGGTGTTACATATTGCTTTAATATTTCTACAATATTATGCACACACACACACAC